>JABUQX010024594.1:7500-22500 GCA_015478945.1 Trachelipus rathkii | reverse complement strand
AATTTATATATATATATATATATATATATATATATATATATATATATATATATATATATATATATATATATATATATATATATATATATATATATATATATATATATATATATATATATATTTATATACATATACATATCCCTAACTCTATTATTGTCCTTGACAGAGACGACAAAAAGTCATTTAGAAGTACTTTACCATTCGGCGCAAGAATAAAGAAAAGAGTAAAAAACCCAGGGTTCTTCTCGGAGGTACCCAGTTCTGGTAATTGAAGAGTTTGGACTTGGTTATTATAATCAATTATTATTATTATTATTATTATTATTATTATTATTATTATTATTATTATTATTATTATTATTATTATTATTATTATTATTTAAGTCGTAATTATTTGTATTATGAAGTCTTACTAAATACATATTTTGTATTTGATATAGGTAAGAAACGTTAAAAATAAGCTTATAACAAAAATAATTATATTCTGCCCTTAAAGTGTCAGTATATATAATAAGGTATGTCATTTTTTCTTTTAGAGATGGCACGGAAATTTTGTTAAATTTTATACCCTAGTGTTGGGCACTTATTTCACTGTTATTGTATTCATTATATAAATATATGTTTATTTTTATTTTTGACAGGGAGTAGTGTTCTACTAACCCATAAAAGAATCCAACAACCAGATTATTCCCGAACTAACCAACCAACCCTTCCCTACGATTCCAAAGTTTATACTAACACTAACCCTATCTTACGAGTAGATTTAACTACCGCTAAATCCTACCTGACAGCGCCACTAATTAGTGGAATTGGTGCTTCAGACTCTCAGACATCTTTAACTAAATCTTCTTCCAAAATTGTGGCTTTAAATCCGATTTCATTTGTTAAAATTAAAAAAAAATCTAGACCAGTTTCCCGGAAAATCAAGAAATTGAATCAACGTAAATCTCGTTTACAATCGAACCGTCAAAATTTGCGTACAAATTTTAGGGTTCCAAAAAGTAATAATTGGAAATTACAAAGTAATATAAATTCTCAGAAAAATAATCAAATTTTCAACAAATCTTCATTTCTGAAAAATAAAAATTCTCCAAAAATTGAAAATTCCAAAATTAGAAATACTCTAAAAATAGAAAATCCAAAACCTAAAAATATTTTTATAATTGAAAATCCCAAAAATAAAAATTCTCAAAAAGTTAGCATTAATAATACAGATGGCTTGAAAAAGGGCATGAATTATTATGGGTTGTTTAACGCTAAACATAAAACTAGCCATAAAATTAATAATAAAGAATTATCAACAGATAAAAAGAAACTAAATATTGAAATCACATCCAAGTACACAACTGTCCACAGTCCTCCAACAGAAAATAACGAAGTCTCCAAACTAAAAAGCAGATCACTCTCAAGCAAAATTACAGCATTCGTTTCACCCACAAAATTAAAACCAACTTAATATTAACCATAAAATTATCCACAGAAATAATTATAATTCCAATAGAAAATCCACAAAATTCCATGAAATATTCCACAAAAATAAAGAAAAAAAAATTCCGCAAAGAAAAAAAATTTAAATTTTGAGGTTATTTTTTTTTAATAAAAAGAATACATTCAAATCCCAAAGAAATAGAAAATTAATTTTAGTAAATAATATTATTAATATTATTAATATTCAATATTAGTAATATTAATAATATTAATAATAAAATGCTCAAATTTTCTCCATATTTAATTTACTATATACTTTATACATTATTTTTATTCATTTTTGCTTATATATTTTATTATATTTTTTTCAATTTGTGAAACTTTTCATAAAATTTCACAATCTTGTAAATATTGTAAATAAAGAAAATTTAAAAATTAGTATTATATATATATATATAAAAATATATATATATATATATATATATATATATATATATATATATATATATATATATATATATATATATATATATATATATATATATATATATATATATATATATATATATATATATATATATATATATATATAGACTTTAATAAAATAAGAAACTGCTGAATAAGCAATTTCAATGATTGTTAATTACTATTACTGTCGCTCAATTTATTATTATTATTATTATTATTATTATTATTATTATTATTATTATTATTATTATTATTATTATTATTATTATTATTATTATTATTATTATTATTATTATTATTATTATTATTATTGAAAAATCAAAATATTTTCTATCTTCTAAACTTACTATTATTATTATTATTATTATTATTATTATTATTATTATTATTATTATTATTATTATTATTATTATTATTATTATTATTATTATTATTATTATTATTATTATTATTATTATTATGTGACTAACCTAATCTAAACTTCTTATCAAGGCTATTAAGATAAAAAGAGTCTATAAAAAATATATAATTATCAGATATTTAATAAAACAATAATTGAATATATTGGAATTAAAAAAAATATTTAATTAAATTTTAATTTTAATTATTAAAAAAATTAAATGAACAATATTTCTGAAACTCAAAATAATATAATTTAATAAATTTAAATTTAAAATTTATTAAAATTTTTATAAAAAATTGTTAATTTTTTTTTAATTTATTTGTATAATTATTTTTATAATTATAACACTTGTTATTGTAATTATAATTACTGATAATTATAATTTTAATACCTCTTGATGTTCTTGAATCGAGCCTTGTAAGAGAGCCAAGGTGTCCTGTTACCAGTTCTTTTCCGAGGGAGAAAAATGTACTCTGAAAGGTTGTCCCAGCCCCGAGAGTTGAAATTCCATAAGAAGAGAAAATAATTTTTTTTTTTAAATTTTAAATTTTAAGTTTTTTTTTAAATTTTTGAGTTTTTAAAAATTGGTAAAATATATGATTTGAAAAATAAAAATAAAAGAAAATTTATTATTATTTGAAAAATTTAAATTTAAAAAAAGAGAAAAATCTAAATTATAATATTAATTCAAAAATATAAACAGAAAATAAAAAAAATATAAATTTTAATATTATTTCAAAAATATTAAATTAAAAAATAAAACCAAAACAAAATTAATATTATTCAATTTTTAATGAAGCCTTTTAAAAATTAAAGATCAATTTTTAATGGACAAAGATAATTTTAAGAAACAAATTTTTAATAATTAAAAGATAATTTTTAATAACACAAAAATTTAATAATAATTTAGTTTTTAATATAAAATTTTTTTAATAATTAAAAGGTAATTTTAAATTTATTTTTTCTAATTTTGAGTTTTTAAATATTTTTCAAATAATATTATTCAATAATATATATATATATATATATATATATATATAATAAATTATATATATATATATATATATATATATATATATATATATATATATATATATATATATATATATATATATATATATATATATATATATATATATATATATATATGAAGTTTTAAAAATTTTGTTCAAAATTTAATCTCCCCTTCCTGTAATTGAGAATTTTTTCCCAAAAATTTTTAAATTCATTAAAAAAAAAATCAAATATTTAAAAATTCATTTAAATAAAATTTATTAAAAAGTATTTTGTTGATATTGAAAAAAAAAGAGAAAAAATTCAAAATTCAAAATTTAAAATTCGAAATTCAAAAATTCAAAATTCAAAATTTTGTTGAAAAACGATTAAATATATCCCTGATATTTTTATTAATTTAACTTATTTTAAATTTACTTAATTTCTATCAAAATGTCTACTAAAATTATTTATTATTATTAATTATTTATTGATAATTTCTCACTAATTATTTTTCAACATATACTAAAAGGATAATTATTATTACCCTAAATTTATTTCACTAATCCCTATATAAATCTGTATTAAAAAAAAGAAACAATTTCCAAATTAAAAAAATAAGTAAATAAAATAATAATTTTGCAAAAATAATTTTAGAACCTTTGCCACAAATTTTATTTAAATATTTTCGAAAAATTTCTCCCAAAAATATTTTTCAAATTTCTAAAATTTCTCCAAAGTTTATTCAAATTTAAAAATTTCAAAATTTTCATATTTTAAATTTCAATTATTCTTTTTAAATTAACCAAAATTTGTAAAAAAAAAAAATTCAAAATTTTGATTTATTCTAAATATTGGAATTTTAACTCTTGTTAAGGGTAAACCTGGGTATTTTCTCCCATCAGCCAATTGTTATTTAATATATATATATATATATATATATATATATATATATATATATATATATATATATATATATATATATATATATATATATATATATATATATATATATATATATATATATATATATATATATATATATTATATATATATATATATATATATTAACACACTCCTCTCTCTTTTCCTATCTCAGGAAGTTTAATTTTTATTTTAATAATATTGTTATTGTTATTGTTATTATTATTATTATTTTTTAATACAATACAGATATAAAAGCATGTATTTGAAAATGATTCTAATTGTTTAAATACAAGCCATTATTAATAGCCATAGTTGTAATTATTATTATTATTATTATTATTATTATTATTATTATTATTATTATTATTATTATTATTATTATTATTATTATTATTTTGTTCTGTGATACTGGTCTGTGCATAACATACATCTGTCAATAGATTTATAATAAATTGTTTTTAAATGTTTTGATTCTTTTTGTAAATAAAGTACAAATTAAGAAAAAAAAATTCTCAAATTTTTATTATCCAAATTTATAAAATAAACTTTTTTTGACAGTTTCATGCAGTAGTTGATATAAGAAGCTAAAAATATTTTTAGTAGGTTCTACTTATTTCTAGGTAGGTACTACTTATTTTAGTAGGTAGTACCTTTTTCTAGGTAGGTACTACTTATTTTTAGTAGGTACTACCTATTTCTAGGTAGGTACTACTTATTTTTAGTAGATACTACCTATTTCTAAAAGGAACTACTTATTTTAGTGGGTACTACCTATTTCTAGGTAGGTACTACTTATTTTTAGTAGGTACTACCTACATCTAGGTAGGTACTACTTATTTTTAGTAGGTACAACCTATTTCTAGTAGATCCCGTTTAAATCTCATTGGTACTAGTTATTTTTACTAGATACCAGCTATATCAAATAGGTACCATTTACTTCACGGGCAGCGCTCCATTCGAGGAGGGGAACAACTCTATGTAATTTCTACCTAGGGTCGAACCCGGGCCCCATGCCTCGCGACTATGTCGCTCTGTTGATTGTTCCACAAAGTTCAGTTCCACCTTGTAGTACAATTTATATTTTGAATGTTAGTCTTAATATATATATATATATATATATATATATATATATATATATATATATAATATAATAAATATAATATATATATATTATAATGGTAAAATAATATAAATTATTATATATATATATATAAAAATATATATATAATTATATATTATATATATATACATAATATTATATATATATATATAAATATTATATATATATTATATATATATATATATTACTATATATATATAATATACTATATAGATATAATTACTATATATATATACAGGGGTGTTTACGAAATAGAGGGACAAATTTGGAGGATATTTTCTTTGTACCATTACAAGCTTTTTGTTTAAAATAAATTCCTGTAAAATTCTTCATTTAGTGGGTAAATGAGTTAGAAGGTGCAAGGGGTATGACGTAAAATATTTTTGTTTATGTTCACGTAAAAGGTGACGAGTTGACCACAGGGTGTAAGTTAGTAACCTATAGAAGAAAATATTACTGTCTCTCATGTTGGACAGTAGTCAAGGAAACTTAATAGGTACCACCTTATTATAGGAGATAGGATGAATAATGCTAGGAATATTGTTGATAGTATTCGAGCAATAATTTACTCGGGAAACGGATACAAGCAATTACAATAATTAATAAAAATAATAATGCGAATCATAATAAATACTAATAATATTACTAATAAAAATATTAATGCCTTATATATACAAATAATTAATTTGATAAGTAATTTTACTATGATTATAGTATTAATTCGAACAGAAACGGGAAATAATATATACCAAAGGGTATGATTTATTTTAATAATAATAATAATAATAATAATAATAATAATAATAATAATAATAATAATAATAATAATAATAATAATAATAATAATAATAATAATAATAATAATAATGATAATTGAATAATAATAAAATAATAATAATAATAATAAATAATTTAATAATAATAATAATAATAATAATAATTAATAATTTAATAATAATAATAATTAATAATAATAAATAATAAAAATTATAAATATAATATAATTATAATTATTAAGTCATAGTTATAATCAAGAAACCAAGAATCATGAATTATTAATTATTAATTATTTATTATAATTATTAATTATAATGATAATGTTAATTGATAATATTGATAATTTATAATGATAATATTATATATGAGATAATATTAATTAATGAAATAATAATTGATAATGATAATATTTGATAATGATAATATTGATAATGATAATATTGATAATGAATAAATATTGATAATTGATAATATTAATATTGATAATATTAATAATGATATGATAATATTATTAATGATATGATAATATTAATAATGATATGATAATATTAATAATGATATGATAATATTAATTGTTGATATGATGAACATAAGATATTGATAAATATTTAATTTACTTGATCATGATAATATTAATAATGATATTTGATAATATTAATAATGATAATGTTAATAATGATAATATTAATAATGATAATATTAATATGATAATATTAATTTTTTGTTAAATCTATTAATAATGAAATAATAATAATAAAATAATAATAATAATAATAATAATAATAATAATAATAATAATAATAATAATAATAATAAAAAAATAATATAATAATAATAATATATTAATAATAAATTATAATAATAATATAATGAATAATATTAATAATAATAATAAATAACAATAATAAAATTAGAATACTTTATACCATAATACATTTACTTCGATGAACCAAAATTAAAACTATAATAAGTATTTAATATCGATAAAATTCTAATTATAATAATAATTAATAATAATAATAATAATAATAATTAATAATAATAATAATAATAATAATAATAATAATAATAATAATAATAATAATAACCACATCTACGAAACATAAACACCAATATTCACATCATACATCTTGCACCTTCCTAACTCATTTACCTACTAAATGAGGAACTTTACAGGTAACTTTATTTAAGAAAAAACACTTGTAATGGTACAAAGATAATATCCTCCAAATTTGTCCCCCTATTTCGTAAACACCCTGTATATATATATATATATATATATATATATATATATATATAGAATATATATATATATATATAATATATATATATATATATATATATATATATATATATATATATATATATATATATATATATATATATATATATATATATATATATATATATATATATCAGAAGAAAAAATGAATGACTCAGAAGTATAATTTAAAATAAAAAACAAAGTTCTAATTTTTAATACAAATTTTGAGATAATAATTTGGATTGGTCTTTAGATCATAAAGCTGCCGAAGATAAATGCTTATTTTTTTTTTTTTTTTTGACATAGAGACACACCCAGACCTTTGTCCTGAAAAGTTGTCGCTTTTAATTCTCTCTCGCAGATGTAACGTTGTTGTTTTTAAAGAAAGTTAGAGTCTTTATATCAAATCAGAGTTTAATTTGGAAGTAGGTCATAACTCATAGCTAAGCAGGACCAGATAATAATTAATTGGTGACAAAATTCCCCCCAAATAAAGGTCGAAGTAAATTACGGTAGTGAAGCTTTCTATATTATTATAACGCTTCTATATCAAGTGGAAGACCAAAGATTCTATTTTGTTAAGGTTTGTATTATTATGGCAAGATAGGGTATTGAACTTGTGGATAAAACGGAGCAAGTTGATGAGGTTACCAGATTTACTGTGGTTAAATTAAGTTTCTTTGATCATATGGTATTTCACCAGGAATTTATCCTAACCGTTTCTACTCGGCTGTTGGCAATGTTTATTAACCTGTACGAGTTGAAATTTTTAAACCGGGATATATTTGATTTTCTTCTGTTCTACGTGTCCCACTTCTGACGTCGGGATACTACTGTCTGGTAGATTGTTATATTTTTGTTCTTTCAAGACTTTCTGTATGCCTAGATTCATAATCTTCGATATTTTGAGGATAACTAGTTTGTGTTTATTAATGACGTCGTTTTTAACTCTCGTCAAAGGGTGCTTTAAGACTTTCGTACTGGTTTGTAAAGGGAGTAAGTGTAGGTTTCGTGCTATCTTTTTAGGGTATATACTGTTCCTCAATAGTCTTTAAAAGCTTTAGATCAGCTTTTTATCGTCGGTCTTAACTGAACTCATACGGAGTTTATAAGCCATCTTACCCAGCAACCATGTCCGGTTATCGTTCATCTAATTATCGGAAATCTGGTTGTTGTATAAGAGTTCTTATATCCTCTATTCGCTTTAGGATTCTAGTTCGTAACTCTTCTCCATTTGTTCTTACTTATTTCTATTAAGGTTGAATCTTTTGATTTATCTTCTGAGATCGAAAATCTGGAGTAATTCTTTAAAAGATTTCTTAGGTTTCTTAAACAGGTCTTTCTTAATCTCTTTTGCTTCTAAGCGAAAGGAAAGGGATTTATCTTCTATATTAAATTTTATTTTATGCTTCTTACTATTCTATTCTTCTGCTTTTTCTTCGTCTGGTTGACTGAGTTGGAATTTATTATACTGGTTATAAATCTTCTTCTTGGTTTATTATCTTTGCCTATTCCTTGGTCTTATCATGTTTTGAAACTGGAACTGGGATTTCTTTCCTGTCGGAAATTTTGACTCCTTCAATTGCTCGTCTTCTACGTCTGGGTGGTGGAACAGGAAGCTTTTCATCTGCAAATTTTATTTATTATTAGTCTTCCACTTTCATTTTGTCTTAAACGATTTTGTCTTTACCGGCAGGGAATGGGATTTCCTATTCGATAGGAATTTATGTTTCTTCTTAAGCTTATTCTATTGCCCGTTTTCTACGTCTAGGAGGGCGAACAGGAAGTTTTTAAACTGACACTTAAATTTCTTATTAAGTCTACATTTTTTCTTTGCCTTTTAAACGCCTTGGAGCAGGAACAGGTCCTTTCTTCCTGTCAAGAGCTTATACACCTTATTCTTCTTCTTCTTTTCGTTTTTAGATTTTTCTTCGCCTAGGTGGAGGAATAGGAAGGTTGTCCGCCATTTCTCTTTATTGCTCTTTTAGTGGAAGTTATTATTAAACCTATTACACCTATTATTAGGGTTTTTACCTTTGAATTTTTCTTCTAGGAAGAGCAATAGGAACGTTTTAGACCCCACCAATTTACCCTTACTGTTATATCAATTCAGGAGGTTTTTCTTCAATTTTTTTAATCACTTATTTTCTTTAAGGTCTCTAAGGTGGCTATTTTTCTTAAAATTTATCTTTTTAAATAGCTTTTCTACGTCGGGGAGGTGGGACTGGTATATCTTTTCGTTAAGATTCTTCTTCAGTCTTTTTACGTCGAGGTGCAGGAACTGGAACTACTTCCTTTTAAGGCCTTTAAGGCCTATCTTAAATATTCTCCCTGCCCGGGAACCTTCTCCTTCTGACGGGAGGGACTGGAATACCTTCTCTTTTAGGATCAAGCCCATCTTATTGAGTAATTGATTAAATATTTCTTTTTATTCTTCTTCTTCTGGGCGGAGGAACTTCTTATTTAGGCGTTTTTAATATTTAACTCCTACGAGTCGGAACAGGAACTTCTTACTTCCTGGAAAATTGTATTTATTTTTAGGGTTAAATCATATTTCTATCTTAAATTTTTCTTTATCTAGGAGGTAGAATAGGCCTTTCATCCTTATCAGGACTTTTAATTTTAGGGTGTATGCTCTTTTATTACTGAATTCTTTTACGACGTGGAGGAGGAATAGGGACTTGTTCGCTTTTGGGAGCTTACTGAGCTGGTCTTTGTATATTTTATTATTAGATTGCCTCCTAAACTTTATTTTTCTTAGGAGGAATATTTTTGTCTAATTGTTTGATGTCTTTACGTCTAACCTGTTGTTATGCTTGACGTTTTACCCGTTTCCTGGCCCTTTAATTTCCTATATTTTCATTGACATCTTTACCAACTTTTTGACGCTATTGAGTATTTTATCTTTTATTATCTTATTTTTGCTTGAGATTTTATTATCTAATCGCCTACTTCGGTTATTTCTGATTAATATTCTAACGTTTTCTTTGATTGACTTTGCGTTACTGTACATTTCGCTTCTGTGGCCTAATTTTATCTCTTTTAATATTAGCTTTTTTTACTTATTTCTTCTTTTTAACATTTGGACCCAAGCCTATTTTTGGACCAGGCATACCAACCTTTTTAGCAGCTTTCTTTTTAATCTTTCCAACAGCTCTTTTTTAAACTTTAAAAGCCAATGGATTGTCAAGCACACAAGAAGACTCCATTGCGTCGCCAGATATTCTCAAACAGTTTTTGCTAAATAAATTACAAACAGCAGGGACCATCTTTAACAAGGGTTTACAAACGCACATAGAAATTTCAGGAATCTTGAAGAAAAAAACAAAAACAAAAAAAACAAAAAAAATTTGAATTGTTAAGGTTAAATTTAAGGTTAAATTTAATGGAGTCTTTAGGAAGACAAGAAGTTCAAATGTATTTCATTGTATCACGCGTGGTTAACAATTAACATAAATAATAAAGGAATTGAATGTAAACTTTGTGATTAGAAATAGTCTATGTTTATGCGAACTTCACAAATATATATATATATATATATATATATATATAATTATATATATATATATATATATATAGATATATATATATATATTATATATATTATATATCATATATATATATATATATTATATTTTATATATATATATATATATATATTATATATATTATTATATATATATTATATATATATATATATATGGTTATGTGTGGTTGTGATTATGGTCCATCTGAGCGTCATGTTAAAGAGTGGCGATTTTTATGGGATAATTTGAATACGTGTGAGGGGTGAGTAGGGCTTCAGATTGATTGTGTTGGGTGACCTATATGGTTGGATAGGTGATCAAAAATGGGATAGTATAACAGGTGGCTTTGGGGTGTCGGGAGAAAATGAGAATAGGAGGAAGGTTGATGATTTCTGGAGGAGAGAGGTATTGTTGTGTAAGTAATACTTCCTTTAAACACAAGAGTATTTCATAAGCTATATACTAGAATTGGTATAGGTAGAGATGGTATCGAAGTGAAAAGTATGATTGATTTTGTATTGGTGAAGAAGGAGATGCTGAATCAGTGAGAGGGTTAGGAATGGGATTATCGGATCATTATGTTGTTTTATGTAAAATTAAGTTAGTTGGGGCTTGGGATGGAGAGGAGGTGATAAGGAAGGAAGTGGGTAGATTTAAGAGTGAGAAGTTAAGTAAACATGGTAATAACCAATAAGGATAAGCATTTAAGAGCGCTTGCAAGTAAATCAATTGAATGTGACCAAGTTGAAACCGAACAATTCTGGAAGCAAATGAAGGAAGCGATTGTTAGTAGTGCAAAGGAAGTATGTGGATGTACTAAAGTGGGAAGTAAGAATGTTAATAGTGAGCGGTGGAATGAAGAGGTGATGCAAGCGGTTAAAAGTAAAAAGGAAGCGTGGTTGAATGCCAATGATGAGGCTTCAAAAGAAAGATGATTGGAATTATATAAGAGGAAAAAAGGAATACTAAAAGATGCATTCATAGGAGGAAAAAGAGGTAAATGAACAGGTTTGTGGAAGGAGATGAATGGCGATTACAAGGAAATATGAAGCTCTTCTGTAAGGAAAAGCGTAAGGTTGAAAATGAGAATACGGGGAATCTGCTTAGAATAATAAATAGGGATAGTGCTGATAAAACTGATGTGAGGGGAGTGTGGAGGGAACACTTCGAAAATTTGCATAACCTTGGCAGTAATGAAGAGATGGGTAAAAGTTACTTAGCGGATACACGTTAATAGTGTTAATTAGTAAATGTACTGCATATCAAACGGAACTTAAAAAATATATATTTTTAGGCGCGAAGAAAAGAAGTTTTCAAAGTAATTAAATTATTTTTTTTTGGATTCTGTGGCGAACTACTTTTTTGCGCGTCTATTGAAATATATGGGAAGAACGTGCGTTAAGCGGTCAGTGAGTGTATTATAGTTACTCTTCCACACTTGACTCCGCCCCTTCCCCAAATTTCTCCCACATCCGTCCCACCTTCCCCAATATTCTCTTTTCAATATTTTTAATTATTTTTATCGAAAGCAGTGAGTAAGTAATTTTTAAATAATAATCTTTGTTTATTGTAATTTAAATTACGCAAATATTTATAGTTTGTAAATGTGAAACTATATAGGCTACATAGTACATATGTATTTAGATTATTTAACCACTATCTTTTATCACCAACCACCACAATATATATATATAGATTCCTCTTTTGACGACCACTATCTTTTATCACTAACCACTACAATATATATATATATATATATCTAGAGTTGTCTCTTATTGACGAGGTGGGTACCGTTTTATTTCCAATATACATTATCAATTGTGCCTGGTGAACAGCGGATGTTATTGTTGATTATGCATTTTACATTTATTTAAAATTTATTGTTATTATTTATGTAAAGGCTGTGTTTAGTGAAAGTGTGTGTTTTTCAAAGTTGTCTATGTTTTAATTAAAGTTTTTATTAACTCATATCAGTTAGAATACAATTATTAGTATATAGGATGACGGAGGGGACTTCGTCCCCCCTCTGTCCCTCCGTCGGCTGGAACCGAAACAAAAGGAAATAAAAAGAAAAATTAACATTTTCTCCAGAAGCATAATTAATAAAAACAATATAGTAACTTCTTGCTCTCGTCTACTGCAGAAATGGGAAGGTTTACTGAGAGGCGTTTACACGCCATACCTAAGATGAGGACCTTATCTGTTTTACGGACTCCGTCAGTTTGAATTTTTTTTGTTTTTTTTTTTTTGTAAATATATTTCTAGTATATGATCCTAACAATCAATTTCAGCGGTAACGAACATGATTCAAAAATATATAGGACCTTTTCAGTTTTACGACTCCGTCAGTTTTAATTTTTTTTTTAAAAATTTTATTTTTTTTTTTAACATATTGCTCTGTATATGATTTTAACAATGAATTTAAGTGGTAACGGACATGTTTCAAAAGTTCAAAATATTTTAAATAATTTTTTAAAAAAATTAATTTTTTAGTAATATTTTGTTTTTATTTTTTTGGGGTGTTTTTTCAAACTAAAGGAATTACCCAAGGGTAAACCGCAAAGATGTTAGGAGTCGGGGGTCTCTCGGCCTGTTCGTGGACGACAGGGTGGACTATTTTTCCCCCCTCCGGGGAGGGTCTCCGGAACCACAGCTCTATTGGTATTTGGGTGTCGCGGGGGTTCCTCCGCCCTCCCCTACGGGATATGGAAAACGTCCCCCTCTGTCCCCCGTCGGCTCGAGCCCCCCTAATATATAATTATATATATATAATATAATATATAATATAATATATATTATATATATATAGAACTTTCGCTTTAAAAGGATGTTAACGATATATATATCGAACGAGCGATGTAATCGGATTTATTTTTCGATTATTTCAAGGCAATATTAGAGCGACAAGGTTGCCAATAACAGTTTTTTTTATTTTTTTAAAGTAAAGGAATACCCAAGATTAAATCCCAAAGATGGCAAAGGAGTCAGGGTCTCTCCGCCTCAGCGGGGGGAAGACGGGGGGACTTCGTCCCCCCCCTCTGTCCCACCGTCGGCTCGAGCCCCTTAATAAAATAAATAAAAAAAAAAATTAAAACAAAATTAACATATAAAAATTAACATGATATAAAAAGCAACATGTGGCAACTTTTTCTCTTTTTCTATTGGACTTCAAGTTAACACGTCACAGTGCATGGGTATCGATTAGTGTTGAGCGATATTTCGATATATGTATTTTTATGTAACATCCTTTAAAGGGAAAGTGCCTTATATATATATTATATATATATATTATATATAATATATATATATAATAATATATATATATAAATATATATATTATATATATATATATTATATATATATTATTATATATATATATATATGCTTTTTGCAATAAGCTTCATACGCTGATTCCCAAAGTGATGTTAATTGGTTTTTCTGTAAGCGTCGTTACTTTTCGCAGATAATTTTCATTTAAAAATATTTAAAAAATGTGATTTTTTAAAAAAATTATTTAAAATATTTCGAACTTTTGAATCATGTCCGTTACCACTGAAATTCATGTTAGTATCAGTATAGTAGTCAATATATAACCAAATAAATTTAATAGAGTAACCAAAACTGACGGTCGTAAAACAGAATAGGACCTATTGATGATTACTAATATTTAGGTGCTATACATAAATATTAGAATAAATTATTTTTTTTTTTTAAGTTTCATCGATGAAATTGCCTGCTGAAATCAAAAATGTTATTTATTTTCCTGTAGCTGTTATAGTTTTGCAGTTATAGCATTATACTTTCGGGAGGCTGGCATATATATATATATATATTATATATATATATAATTAATATATATATATATATTTATATTTATTATATACAATATATTATATATATAATATAGTACATAAGTAATATATATATATATATATATATATATATAAGATAGTTTTATATATATATTTATTTTAATATATATATATATATCTATAATATTGTATTATATGTATATATAATCTAGTATATACATATATATATATATATATATATATATATATATATATATATATATATATATATATATATATAT
>JABUQX010024594.1:0-2500 GCA_015478945.1 Trachelipus rathkii | reverse complement strand
GAGAGTAATTTGAACATTATCATTCCTGGATCTTCAACATAAAGAGAATTTTTATTAAAGGAAAAAACGTATTTACAGAGTTATTTGTCTTACGGATTTTCATGGAACAACTTGTGCTTAGTGTGTGGTGAAACGCTAAGCAATAAAGCCACAGTCCTCAGCAAAGTTAAGAGACATCTTGCTACGAAGCTCGCAGGTGTATCCCAGAAACCCGGCTCATATATTTCAAGGCTATTAGAAAATCAAGAGAAAATTGGCAATAGAATGTTGAAGAGATTTACCACAAGTTACGAAACTTCATTTAAAGTTGCCAAACAGCTCGCCAAGAAATTGAAACCTCATACAACTGGAGTGGATATCATTATCCCGGCGTGTAAAATTATCGTTGAAACCATACTTGGGCAAGATGAGGGAGATCAAATTTCAAAGGTTCCTCTCTTAAGCAATACTATTAGCCGTAGAATTTCTGAAATCTTATTAAATATAAATGAACGTCATAGATAAGATAAAAACTCACTATAAATTTGTTTACAAATAGATGAAAGTACTGAAATTACTGCCAAAAATCAGCTTCTTTGATTCTGTAGATTTAATGACGGTAATATATAGTGGAGCCAGTTTGGGTTTTGCAAAGAGTTGGAAACCACTATTACCGGCGCCCGATATTTTCGCTTCCGTCTCTTCCTATCTCAATAACCATGGTCTTTCATGGAGCGACTGTTGTGCAATATGTACTGATGGTGCACCATCAATGACAGGAAAGCATATAGGATATACTGCGCGAGCTTTACAGGAAAATGGATCATTGATAATAACTCACTGCTTTCTGCACAAGAGAAGCACTAGTAGGAAAAAATTGTGGTGAGCAGTTCCTGAAGTTATAATCAGCTTGTGAAGATTGATTAAATTACATTAAATGGCGATCTTTGAGGTTGTGGACTCTTTGAAAAAATATGTTTGAAATGAATGCACATATAATCTCATTATTATTACATACATAAGTAAGAAGGTTATCTCGTTGTAGAGTACTGAATCGCGTTATCACACTCAAAAAAGAACTAAAATTATTTTTTGAGAAGAGAAACATGATGCATTTTCTATGTTGCTGCAAAATGATGTTTGGTGTTTACAGCTGTCATATCTGTCAGATATTTTAGTAAACTAAATGAATTAAATACTTCATTGCAGGGACGACAAGAAACAATAGTTTCTTCAACCAATAAAAAAAAAAAAAAATTGAAAGGTTTCATGAGAGAAGATAGCCTACTTGCGAAGTCTGCAATTGAGAAAAGTGATTTTTCAAATTTTCCATCCCTTTTTAAATTTCGGAACGTAATGGCGAGGAAAAGCTAAAAGACCTTCATTCTTGATCATTTATCAAAATTGCAAGATGCAGTAGATAGGTACTTTCCTTTCTTTTCCGTTAAGAATCTTAAATGGTATTGTTTCCCCATTTCACATGGCAGATATTGTTGAAGAACTAGATTTCACTACTGAAAAAGACGAATTTAATGATCTCTGCGCTTGATTCTTTACTGAAAATTAAACTTGAGAAGACTGACTTATCAGTGGCTGCTTTTTGGCTTAGCATACAAAAGGAGTATCCTAACCTAGTAGAAAAGCCACAAGTTTCCTTTTTGCCATTTTCAACTCATACTTTTGTGAACAAAGCTTTCTATGCAATTGGTCACAAATAAATGCAAACGAGAAAATAGATTGTTGAATCTTGAGGAAAATATGTGTGTTGCGTTATCAACATCAGACCTAACATACAATATTTGTGCTCCAAGCATCAAGCACAAATTTACCATTAATAATTATTAATCGATTCTAAAATCGCAAACTCCAGCTTTCAAATTTTAAAAGGTATGTTTTATTAAGATATTTTAAATTTAAATCTATTATTATTATTATTATTTATTATTATTATATTATTATTATTATTATTATTATTAATTATTATTATATTATTATTTATTATTATTATTATTATTATTATTATTATATTATTATTATTATTATTATTATATATTATTATTATTATTGTATTATTATTATTATTATTATTATATATTATTATTATTATTAATTATTATTATTTATTATTATTATTATTAATTATTATTATTTTATTATTATTATTTATTATTATTTTTTATTATTATTATTATTATTATTATTATTTATTATTATTATTTTTTATTGTATTTATTTGTGCCTTCAAAAATTCCACAGCCTTAAATATGGTGCCGTGAATTACAAAAGGTTGGGAATCACTGATCTACTGTATATATAAATTTGAAGGTCATAAATTTTTTTTACTGTGTTTAGTGAGGACGTATTTTTTGTTCCAATTTTTTCTGAAAATTATGAATTGAAGGATGTTATTCTAAATTTGTGAGAAATGATTATAATCGTTGTTTAGCAATGCTGCAACAGTTAGGTTTGATACAGATAAAAAGGTTTGTAGAAGTGTCACAAAGAATATCTCTCTCTTTTT
>JABUQX010024593.1:0-10000 GCA_015478945.1 Trachelipus rathkii | reverse complement strand
TCCCCCGAAGGGGGACCCCACCCCCATTAAAAAATCGAAGTGTTCGTAATAGGCGGAAATTTGGTGAGAGGATTCAGAGTTGAATTTCTAGAAAGAGTTGGTAACGGATTCTGAGGAGTCAGCTCCGGTGCGGAGCCGTGTTAATAAACAGTCGTATAATAAAAATGTTGGTGTCCTTATATAGGTTATCGAATCCGTAGATCTCGAATAGATGGTCTATAAATAAATAGTCGTACACACCCAAAGAGGGGGTCTCCAGCCCCCAAACATTAAATATTGACGTAGAAAGCTGACACTCGGTATACACCTATCATATAAGCTATCATTGCTGAAGCCAGTGTTAAATTGTAGTGAGCACCCCAGGGGGGATGCTAGCCCCTCAAAACTTGAATACTGTCGTAGAAGGCTGAAACTTGGTGTACACCTATCATATAAGGTATCGTTGCTGAAACCAGAGTTAAAAGGCCGTGCGCACCCCAGGGGGGATGCTGGCCCCCTCAAACATTGAATATTGACGTAGAAAGCTGAAACTCGGTATACAATCTTCATATAAGCTATCTTCATTGTAGATGAGGTTACATATCCGTGCATCCCCCAAGGGGGATACTAGCCCCCCAAACATTGAATATTGACGTAGAAGGCTGAAACTTGGTATACACCCATCATATAAGGTATCCATGCTGTAGACGAGATGAAATGACCATGAGCACCAATGGGGGATTCTGGGCCCCCAAACCTAGAATATCGACGTAGAACGATGAAACTCGGTATATACCCTTCATATAAGGTACCCACATCGTATATGGGGTTAAATAACCGTACACACCCCAGAGGGGGGGGGTGACCACTCAATCATAGAAAATTGACATAGAACGATGAAACTCGGTATACAATCTTCATATAAGGTATTCACATCATATATGGGTTAAATAGCCGTACACACCCCAAAGGGGGGTCACCAGCCCCCCAAACCTGAAATATTGACATTGGACGACGAAACTTGGTATACATCTTTCTTATGATGTATCATCGATACAGAAAAGAAAAAAATTTTAAAAAATAAAAATTAAAAAAAAAAATTAAAAAAATTAATAAAAAAAAAATTAAATTAAAAAAAATTAAAAAAAAAATTAAAATTTTCAAAAAATTAAAAAAAATTAGGAATTTAAAAATTTTTTTTTTAAAATTAAAAAAAAAAAATTAAAAAAAAAATTAAACATTTTTTATTCTTTTTAAGTTTATAACTTAAAAAAATTACGTTTTTTATATAAATCAAACAGCCTCCAGAGCCTCCCCAGCCTCACGACCCTCCCCATCTATGATCTATTGATTCATGTCATATTTTGTATAACATAACACAAAACTTTTATTTATTTTTGTTTATAGGTTTTGCTTGCTTGTTTTACTAAAATTTTACGCTTTTCATATTTATAACTTAAGAAATGTGTTTTTACATACCCTAAACCTGTAAATCGGTAAATCAAACCACCCACCCCTCACCCCTCCCTACCCTACCCCTAGATATTTTACATTAACATAGTAACATTTAACAAAATTTTATCATAACCTTGTCTAATTATCATACTGATCAATGAATATACGCTAACTTAACAAAGTTTTCACATCAATAATGCTAACGTTCATAATCGAACTAAGAGTATAATTGTACAACGACAACCTAAACGCACGCCCTACTCACCCTTTTTCTAACATATCATGGATATTTTTACATTAAAATAGTAATATTTAACAAAATTTTATCTTAACCTTGTCTAAATATCATACTGATCAATGAATATATGCTAACGTAACAAACGTTTTCACATCAATAAAGCAAAAATAGCATCACCTGAACTACGAATATAACGTACACTCACAAACCTAACACATCTTAAACATGAATAAACAGTTAACATTATCAAAGTTTCATACTTAACAACAGTAAAGTAACTTAACATGAGCGCAGAACGTAACCTACTTACACTTTTTCCTAACATATCACTGATATTTTTACAATTAACATAGTAACATTTAGCAAAAATTTATCACGGACCTTGTGTAGGTATCATTACTGCATCACTGAAATATGCTTTAACATAACAAAGTTTCATATTAATAAAAGCAAACATAGCATCATATGAACTAAGAAAATAATGTACAACGACAGACCTAACATACCTTACACACGAATAAGCAGTCAACATTAACAAAGTTCCACACTTAACATCAGTAAAGTAGCTAACAATGCATACAGAGCGTAACCTACTCACACTTTTTCCACATATCGCTATTATTTTACATTTAACAAAGTAACATTTTTAACAAAAATTTATCCTAACCTAACCTAATTATCATCATACTGACCAACGAAAAATACGCTACCAACCCAAAGATTCACATTCAATAAAGCTAAACGTATCATACCTAACCTAAGAATATAATATACAACGACAAAAGCCTAACATACCTTATGCATGAATAATTCACTAACCTTAACAAAGTTCCATACTTAACAACAGTAAAGTTAACTGACCGTTAGCAAGCAAAAACGTAAGCTAATTCACACGTTTTCAAACATATCTCTAACATATCATTACTATTTTCGCATTAACATGGTAATATTTATCATCACCGTACCTAATTATCATACTGATCAACGAATATATGACAACGTAACAAAGTTTTTGGCTTAAACAAAGCTAAAAACAAATATCATAGTCTGAAGGCAAGAATATAAACAGTACCAACGAAAAACCTAACACAGCTTAAGCCAAGAATAAACTGCTAGATATTAACAAAGTTTACATAACTTAACAAACCAGTAAAGTAACTAAGCAACGCATACAGAACGAACAGGTACGAAGCTATGAGTTAAATATTCATTTAAACAAATCCAGTATAGCGATGTGTTTGTTTATTTTATTTTTAATTTCATTTCTTTAAAACCTTTTGTTTTTAAAAAAATTTTATTTCTTTTTTAATTTTTTTCTTTAAAACTTTTTGTTTTTAAAAAACTTTTATTTATTTTTAATTTCATTTCTTTAAAACTTTTTGTTTTTAAAAACTTTGTTTATTTTTAATTTTATTTCTTTAAAACTTTTTGTTTTTTAAAAAACTTTTAATTTTTAATTTTATTTCTTTAAAACTTTTTTGTTTTTACTAAAAATTTTACACTTTTCAAGTTTATAACGCAAAAAATTTGTTTTTACATACCCTAAAACGGTAAATCAGTGAATCAGTAAATCAAACCACCCCTCCCTCCCCCCTACCCGTCCCACCCTGATCTATTGGGGTATCTGATCTGTTAACTCCAAGTCACATTTCGAGTATCATTTTGGATAAACGTAGCATAAAAATGTTCTTTTTATACTAACCCCGAATATATGTTTACATAAAGTTTTCACATCAATAAAGCTAACATAACATAACCTGATGTAAGAATATAATGTATAACATCAAATCTAACATACCTTAGACACGAATAAAAAGTCGACATTAACAAAGTATCATACTTAACAATAGGAAAGTAACTGACATTTGCATACAGATCGTACCCTATTCACACTTTTTTCAAACATATCTCTAACATATCACTTTTATTTTACAGTAACATTGTAACATTTAACAAAAATTTTCAATAACCTAAACCTATTTATCATACTGACCAACTAATATAGTTGCTAACGTAACAAAGTTTTTCAACATCAATAAAGCTAACAATATCATACCCTGACCTAAGAATATATGTAACACCACCTCAAACCTAACACAGCTTAAATACGAATAAACAGTTAATATTAACAAAGTTTTATACTTAACAACAGTAAATTAATTAACATTGCATAAGGAACGTACCCTATTCACACTTTTTTTTGAAACATCTCTAACATATCAGTTATTTTTACATTAACATAGTAACATTTAACAATAATTTTAACATAAGCCTAACCTTAACTTATCATACTGGTCAACAAATATATGATGACGTCATAAAGTTTTTCACATCAATAAAAGCTAACATATCATAAATCCTGAACTAGAAATATAACGCACAATGACAAAACCCAACATACCTTACCTCGAATAAAACTGCCTAACAATAACAAAGTTCCATACTTAACAACAGTAAAGTAACCAACAATGCATACAGAGCGAACAGGTACGAAGCTGATATGGTTCCTGCTTCACTAGAGTTATCAGATACAAGTTGGGAAATTGTTCAAGGTTCGTTTTCGAAACGTTACGCAATACCTGATGTTATTGTTTTGGTTCGTTGTTCGAAACATTAAGCTTAATCTTGATTCTTGTTTGTCGACAGGAATAAATAATATAATTATTAAAAACATTTTATTGTTTTGCCTAATATCTTTGTTTTATAACATTAGCATAGTAATTTTTTTTTAAGAAACCAACAAAAAAATTATCATGACATAACCTATATATCATACTAATCAGATGAATAACTGCTAATCTTATTACAGGGTTGTCAAACTATCTGTATACAATGATCAACGAGTATACGCTAATGGGACGACAAAACTTTTCTCCTTAATAAAGCTAATATAGCATCATCTGAACTGGCATTTAATGTACACTGAGGCGAAACCTTAACACACCTTGTAAAATTACGAAATTAACCTGTCAACATTAACAAAAGCTCCCCCACTTACAACAGGTTAAGTAACTAAACATATCATACAAAAACGTAACCTATGCAAAACATTGTCAAGCACTTCTCTAACATAGCAATGTTAATTTTAGATTAACATGGTAATATTTAACAAAAACGTATCATAACTTTGTCTAATTTATTCATACTGATTTCAAGAACATAACTAACGCTAACAAAGTTTTCCCATTAATAAGCTACATAGCATCATGCTGAATGGGACATTATTAATTACAACAACAACCTAACACCCTTAAACATGAATAAAACTGTTAACGTAAACAAAGTTTCACAGTTAACAACAGTAAAGTAACTAACATAACATAAACATACAAAAACGTAACCTGTTCACACTTTCTCGAGCATATCTCTAACACAACAATGTTAATTTTACATTAACATTCTAATATTTAACAAAACATTAATCATAACCTTGACTAATTATCATACAGATCAACGAATATACGCTAACGTAATAAAGGTTTCACATTAATAAAGCTTACATAGCATCATCTGAACTAAGAATATAATCCACAACGACAAACCTAACACACCTTAAACATGAATAAACTGTTAACGTGTAACAAAAAGTTCACATTAACAACAGTAAAGTAACTAACATAACATACAAAAAACGTAACCTATTCACACTTTCTCAAGCATATCTCTAACATAACAATGTTAATTTTACATTAACATTGTAATATTTAACAAAAAAATTATCATAACATTGACTAATTATCATACAGATCAGCGAATATATGCTAACTTAATAAAGGTTTCACATCAATAAAGCTAACATAGCATAGCCCAAACTAAGAAAATAATGTACAACGACAAACCTAACACAACTTACGCATGAATAAAACTGTTACATTAACAGTTTCACACTTGAAGATCAGTAAGAGTAACTAACAATGCATGCAAAACGTAACCTATTCATACTTTTCAAGCATATTCTACATATTAACGTTAATTTTACATTGACACAAAATATTTAGCAAAAAAGTTATCACATCCTTGTTAATGGTATCATACAGACCAATGAATATATGCTAACGTAACAAAGTTTTTTAATTAACATAGTAATATATAACAGAAAATTTTATCATAACCTTACCAAACTATCATAATCCCAAACAAATAAATGCAAACATAAACAAAGTTTTATCCAAACATAAACATAAAAAAATAACAAAGTTTTATCCAAAACACTAACGTAAAAATAAGTTTCTTTTGAATAAAATATCAAGAAAGGGTAACAGTTTATCGAATTCTAAAGCAGTACAAGCAATAAATCAGTAATTCAAACCCCTCCCCAGCCCCTCCCCACCCCTCCCCCACCCCTCCCTACCCACGTTCATGACCTTTTATCTATTATCGTATTTGATTCAGTCCATATCGAGTATCATCTCGGATAAACATAGCTACAAAAATAAGTTCTTTAATATACTAACCACCGAATATATGCTAACGTAACATTGTTTTCACAATTAATAAAGCTAAACATAGCATTACCAGAAACTAAGAATATTAATGTACAATGACAAAACCTAAAACAGGTACGCATGAATAAGACTTACTAACATTAACAAGTCCATACTTAACACAGTAAGTACCTAGCGAACATGCAAAACGTTAACCTATTCACACTTTTTCATGCATATCTCACTTCAATGTTAATTTTACATTAACACTATTGATTACATCGCATTTCGAGTATCATTTCGGAAAACATAGCACAAAAAATGAGTTTCTTTATATACTAACCATCGAATTATGTTAACATAACAATGTTTTCATATTAATAAAGCTAACATAGCATCATATGAACTAAGAATAATTACAACGACAAACCTAACACAACTACGTTCGAATAAACGCGGTTACATTAACCAAAGTTCCACACTTACATCGTAAACTAGCTAACATTGGCATACAAAACGTGAAACCTATTCATTACTGTTTATCCAAACATATCTCTAACACATTAATGTTAATTTTACATTGACGCAGTAATATTTGACAAAAATTTATCATAACCTTGTCTAATTATCATGCAGACCACCGAATAACTGTAAACATAAAGTTTTATCCAAACATAACATAAAACTAAGTTCTTTGAATAAAATATCATAATAAATTGTAATAGTTTACTGATTTTAAAACAGCAAATCAGTAAATCAAACCATCAAACCATCCCCACCCCTCCCTCCATGACCTTTTGATTTATTAATCTATTGATTCATCTCACATTTCGAGTATCATTTCGGATAAACATAAGACAAAAATAAGTTCTATATATACTAACCATCGAATAATTAATTTCCTCTCTTTAAAACTCTAATTAATAATTAATTTATTTTCTTTAAAGCTCTTTAATTAATAATTATTCTTTAAAACTCGCAAATTAATAATTAATTTACTTTCTCCAAAATTCGTTAATTAATATAATTATTGAATTACTTTCTTTAAAACTCGTTAACTAATAATTAATTAACTTACTTTAAAATTCGTAATTAATAATTACTTTCTTTGATAATAAACTCATTAATTAATAATTACTTTCTTTAAAACTCTTTAATTAATAATTAATTTACTTTCTTTAAAACTCGTTAATTAACAAATAATTTATTTTCTTTAAACCTAGTTAATTAGTACTTTCTTGAAATCTCGTTAATTAATAATTAATTAATTTAGTTTCTCAAACTCGATAACTAATAATTAATATACTTTCATTTAAACTCGTTAATTAATTATTAATTTATTTCCTTTAAAACTTGATAATCACTTTCTTTCAAACTCGGTAATTAATAATTAATTTACTTTCTCTAAAACTCGGTAATTAATATTTAATGTACTTTTTTTAAAACTTTAATTAGAAATTAATTTATTTTCTTAAACCCTTCAATTAATTATTACTTTCTTTAAAACTCGTTAATTAATAATTAATTTACTTTCTTTGAAACTCGTTAATTGATAATTAATATATTTTCTTTAAAACTCGTGAATATTCTTAAAAACTTATTAGTTAATAATTAATTTACTTTCTCTTAACCAATTTGCTTTCTTTAAAACTCGCTAATAAATAATTTATGTATTTTCTTTAAAACTCGTTAATTAATAATAAATTTCTTTAAAACTTGTTAATCGATAATTAATTTCCTTTTAAAACTCGTTAATTAATAATTAATTTATTTTCTTTTAAAAATAATTACTTTATTTAATACTTTAATTAATAATTACTTTCTTTAAAACCCATCAATTAATAATTATTTTTTCCTTAAAACTCGTTAATTAATAATTAACTTTTCTTTAGAACCCGTTAATAATTACTTTACTTTCTTCAAAACTCGTTAATAACTAATTAATTTACTTATTTTAAAAGTCGTTAATTAATAATTACTTTGCTTTCTTTAAAACTCGTTATTAATTGATTAATTTACTTTTTATAAAACTCGTTAATTATAAGAAATTGCTAAAACAATAACATAATAATGTGTTCTTCTTACAAGTATATTAATTTAAATTATATATATATATATATATATATAATATATTATATATATATAATATAATATATATAATATATATATATATATATATATATATATATATTATTTAAGGATTGCCGGGCATAATCCGGCAACTATCCGGTATCCGGCCAAGTTTTTGACTATCGGTATCCGCCGGATATCATCTGTTATCCGGCCGGATAACCGGAT
Organism: Trachelipus rathkii; assembly: GCA_015478945.1. Lineage (NCBI taxonomy): Eukaryota > Metazoa > Arthropoda > Malacostraca > Isopoda > Trachelipodidae > Trachelipus > Trachelipus rathkii. Next base: position 1,606 of record JABUQX010024593.1, on the reverse strand, counting down.
AATTACTTCCCTAGTAGGTTCTTCCTCGTTTGGGGAAATATTCCAAAATAATGGAAAAAATTATATATATATATTATATTATACATATTATATATATATATATATATATATATAATATATAGATTTATATATATATATTATAGTATATATATATATATATATATATATATTATATTATATAGTATATATATAATATATATACTTGTTTTAGACTTTCGATGTTGCGCTGCCGGGATTTATGTTTCTATTCATCATTTATGTTGAATGTACATTACAATTTATCTGAAATTTTGTGGTGACACGTTTCATAAATTATGGTAAAACATAGGAATATTTAGAATTATTTAATAATATATTATAAAAAATATTTAAATATATTGGTAAAAAATATGATAATTATAATGGAATTAAGCTACCAGACACTGTTAATGCAATTTTTACACCACAATTTCTATTCTCACGTTAAGAGTTGTTTAATTCACTACTAATAGTAATTTACCACTGCTGATTTTACGCTGTCATAAACTGTATTATTTACCACTAATATACGCAGCATTCTCAGAAATTGTTATAAAATAAAAAAATCACCTGGAATTATTTAAAATGTTACCTGCCTTCAGTGATAACAATATAAAAACTCAGAGCAAATGTCAGGGCACCAAAACTGATTAAAATGCAAATATTGGAAATTAAATTATACGTCTGCCTATTAAAGGAAAAAGTGGTGCTACGCAATAAATGCGTCAATATCGATTATAACTTTATAAAGACAATCGAGAACTAAATATTATCGATATTGAGAATCGGTCGATTAAGCCGTTTTCGTTTTTGCATTTGTGCTAAAAAAAACGCTCAAGTTTGCGTTCGTTTTCGTCAACCTTAGCGCTAAATCGTAAAAAAATGCTCACCAAACGTAAAAAAAATTTCCCTAAATTCTGTGTAATATAGAAAAAAATTCTACATAAAATAGCAACCTTACAGAATTAAAGAATTTCCCTAAGTTTGATGAGTATTTTTACGCTTATGCGCTAAGGTTGACGAAAACGAACGAAAACTTGAGCATTTTTTTTAGCACAAATGCAAAAACGAAAATATCAAACACTCAATATCATTTATAATATTGATAAATTTTACATCAGAAATAAAAGAAACCTGTTTAAAACATGATCCTTTGCAAAAAAAAACAAAAACAAAAACAAAAAAAGATTTTTCGGTGTTGCTTCTCAGACGTACAAAGATGGCCAACGTGTAAAAATTTGTGGACTATAAATTTTGGCATTCCACTGAAACTCCACAATTTTTTTTGGCAGTCCTCTAATTGCGGAATGATATTAGGCATTCCGCAAACTGCATTCCACAACATTTGTTCCAAATTATCCGCAATCGCAATTCCAATTCTATTTGATATTCGCAATTGCGGAATTGCGGACTTTAATTGCGGAAGTGCCAACCTCTGATATATATATATATATATTATATAATATATATTATATATATATATATATATATATTATATTATATATATATATATAATATAAATAATATTTATAATATTTTAACCTATATATATATACTATATATATCATATAAATATATCTCTCCTTTA
>JABUQX010024592.1:10000-25709 GCA_015478945.1 Trachelipus rathkii | reverse complement strand
TACTATATAAAGTTCTACTGGCCTTCAAAGTTTAAAAATCCACGAAAAATGATATCGCCCTCGAGCAAAAAAAGGTAGATTTTTACTCGAGTAGCTAAATGATAAATCAATTGCAGATTTTTTTTAGAAAAGACATTTGAAAAAGTGGAAAGTTCCTGTAAGTACAGCCGGAACCGGAAACTTTTGAAATATCGACAGGTTCTGGTAATCCCTAATCTATATATATAATTATATAGGTATATATACTATTAATTATATATATAGATAATAATAATATAGTATATATAATATGTCGGGCGGGGTGACCAGGCCCGCCTCTTTAGAAGGGGTGATTTGTTCCACTCTAAATTACAATTAAAAAAATAAATAATAAAAAAAAAAAATTCGCTCATTTTATAGCCCACGCACAGGTAGTAATACAAGTTTTATTTAGGTTATATTAAATTCTAGAAAGTTTTTATATTTGTAAAATGTTTTCAAATGATAGGGTACAAATTTCCTTCAATAGAACTACCTTTTGAAAAATGTGAGGTTTTTTTTAATTTTGTTATAAACATGAAAAATTGTGGATCGATTTAATTATTTTTTCAGTGGATTCACTCGAGTATGTTAGCTTTAAACTGGCGCAAAGTAAATTTTTTCGATCCAAGCAGTATTAGTTGGCAAAAAAAATGGGGCCTAACTTGTACCGATTCACCTCGCCGTAAAAATTGATGTGGGGGTGGCTCGGACCACCATTGTTTTTCGTATTTTACGTATTATTATTGGCATTTTTATATAGTATTAATTTAAGATGTAATAAAATGTTACTTAATATTAAGTGAAAATTTTTTAAAAAAATGAGAATTTTAATAAAAAAACGAGTTCAAAAAAAGTGTCAAATTTTTGGGCGGAGAGGGGTGAATCGGACCACCTTATTTTATTCGTATTTTTATTTATCATTATATGGACATTTTTTATTCTTATTACGAATTTTAATCATGATAACTGATTAATATTATATTAAAGTAAAAATTAAAAATATAAAAATTTGACTTATTACGTAAAAGCGATTTAAAACAGATGGTCCGAGTCACACCTCAATGGTGGTCCGCTTCACCCATCCACGGTCAGGCTGACTCGGCGTTATTCAAATTTAATAAAACTTTTCATTAAGAATTATTATTGTTTATTTTTTTGTGTGCTTAGGCCCGACTATATAGGGCGGTGATTTACAAAAAAAAAAATTTTCCAAAAGTGGCATTAGGGAGAGTCGGGAGACCAAGTTATACCTTAAGTGGTCCGCGTCACCGCGCCCACGCTATATATATATAATATAATATTATTATATATATATATATAATATAATAAATATATAGGTTAAAATTTACATTTTCGGCAGCACTAATTTTAGAGTTCATTTTTCGAATTTGATGGGGTTACGATTAATCGAATCGGATACTTTGTTATAACGATTACATGATCGATATTGGTAATAACGATACATCAGTATTATATAATATATATATTATATAATATAGTATATATAATATATACTATATATATTATATATATATATGAAGTATATATAGTATATATATAATATAATATATATATAAGTTAATCAAAATGTCCAATTTTTTGAATTATAGAGTACGAATAGGATTGTTGCGAATAAATTACCCAAAAGTACTCATTTTTTGGGATTTATTTGTTTTTGGGGTATATTCACTATACGAATCCCACGGGTGAGTCCGCCACGATGTCAGGGAGTCGGGAAAGGGTCTCTCGGCCTCTAAGGGGAACTACGGGGACTAATCCCCCCCTCGGGATGGGTCTCCGGAACCCTCCGCTCTTTGGTCTTTGGTGTCGCGGGGTTCCTCCGACCATCCCTCCGGGGTATGAACGTCACCACCTCTCGTCTCCCCCATCGGCTTCGAGCCCCTAAAAGGGTAAATACTCCCATTTTAGGGTTCGGTTGAACTCACACTAGTGCCGTAAAAGTAGCCATAAACTTTACTGATCCACTATGCCGTAAAACTAACTCTTAACTTTTACTGATAGACAGTTTAGTAGCTGCCGAAATATATATATATATATTATATATATATATATATATATATATATATATATATATATTATATATTATATATATATATTATATATATATATATATATATATAATATTATATATATATATATTAAATTACTTACAAATTACAATTCATGGATAGTGTCAACTGTATATACAGCTAAAAACTCAGATTTTAAATTTTTTCTCAACTGCTTACTATTGGAAAGTTTTTAAACATTCTCACAATCCTCTTTTGTTGCCAAATGGTTGAAATTTCTAAAAAACCTAAGCTTGCACCAATCGTTTTGGCAATATAATCAATAAAATCACTTACAATCATTTGTAAACTTTGCGCTGACAACTTCACTTTACACATGCGACGCAGATAAACTTTCTGTATGGTATCTGTTCGATTTTTTCTTTTTTATCATCTCGTAACAAATAATCGATTTACAACTAATCTATTTAATTTTACAATATCAAATGTATTAGATAAATCCCAGTTAAATATCAGGACTGGACTTAGTTTTTCATTTTTGTGCTGCCGGAAATGTAAAATTAAGCCATATATATATATATATATATATATATATATATATATATTACCTCAACAAGTTTGAAATTTTTGTACGGCTTCAAAAAATATTTATCAGCTTGCAAAATTTTTCAAAATTTAAATTTTTTTAAAGATCACTTTTTACACTGATTTATCTATTGGCTACTGTCTTCCCTTTCCTCGCTCTTTGTATTGTCGCCTACTTCATAAAGTGCGATAAAACAAAATTTCAGTCAGTTGGAGTATAAGAAAATCATATGGGATTATTCCACTTTGAGTCTAACTTTTTTTCCTAAAGACAAATCATTTTTATTTCTTTATGCTTTTTACAATTTATTTAGAGTCTATGCTGTGATTTTTATAAAAATCTATTTAGAGGCACTTACTATAAACAATTACCAATATAAAATTACCCTCTATTTTAGGTTCTCATTACTATAAAAAATTTGCAGTTTACATTTTGAATAACTGAATTTTAGATTGCTGACATCAACTGCATAAATACCACTGTGTTGAGTTGGGAGTGAAGTAAACAGAGAAAAAATAAAATGACATTGTTAACTTTGTTGGATAATGGTAGATTTGGATTGCATAGAGCTTAGTTTATGTGTAGTTTCACTTGATTTAAATTCTATTATTAAAAAAAATATTAGGTGTTGAAAGTGAAGTTTCTATCTCACCTTAAATTGCATGTACTGAGAGATGGGATAGGATGGGACAGTCTTTGGTAGGCCAATGTTGTTTTTTTGCATTTTTATGTTCTCCTAATTATTGAAATTTTATAATAATAACGTTTATAAATTAATACCTATAATGTGTATAATTTTAGTACGATATTCACACATTCCCAACATAGGAAACAAAAGTTAACCATAGTACAAAGTAACAAAGCTTACTTTATAGGGCTAGGGTAAAACCAAAGTTTACCCATAATAATAGGGTAAACTCGGGCCTATTGAAGACTGTTACCCTGTCACAATATAATATTTTTTCAAAAGCACCTATGCTCATATGCAATCTTCATTACCATAAAACAAAGTTGACAAATCATTTGAGTAACTAATCAAGGAAAGTGGCAGAGACCAATACCTAAATACCCATGTGATATAAGGAGTTCAGTTAACTGATATTAAAAAACAAACTCTGACGCAGAAATATTTCCCGATGTTAAGCACAGTGACCATTGTCCTATTTACCTTAAATTAAATGCATAATGGAACAGCAAACATTTTGACATAACGTCACCAATAATTTTAAGTATAGATATGAAGAAAGCCAACATGGCAAGAAACACTATCAAGGACTGTTCCAGCCCTAGTATTTAAAGAACCAATCACCACAACTGCATTCATGCAAAAACCCACACGCATCTAGGGCCCCCAATGTCCATATTGCATAACTTTGATAGGCCCTGTGTCATACTATTTTATTTTTTATTATTATGGAAATCCTAAAATTAATTAATGTTTACAATTAAATAACATAGTATGACAAAAAACTTGAATTAACACTTTAAACGTATCATAAGCAGAGCTTAACCCTAGAGTAAACATCGATACACGGGCCTAGAATATACTTGCAGTACCATAGATTACCATAGATTTCCCCCTAGCACATTCCACACAAACTGAGATAAAGATTTTTTTTGTTCTTTAGTCATTCTAAAAAAACATATATATTATATCTAAAAAACAAAATTTAAAAGGATTAAATCATTTCCACCATAATTTCACTACTTTCGTAAGCATTCTTATTGCACTGTTCAACCCACCCTCATTTGCACACCAATTTCTCAACAAATGTAAAGAACAATTGACGTAAATGGGGTAACCTAGTCTCATCGCCTTTATCGACAATGTATGATGAAGTATGTGGAATTTTTTTACAATATCTGACCATGTAAGAATTCTCACTTAAAAAATTAACACAAAACTTTAAGATTATGGCCGCATTTTATTGACACGCATTAAAAAAATCTCGTCAGCGTCTCAATAGCCAGAAAAATCGCGAGCGCGCAGCGAGTGGCACATAAACATGGAAGACTTTTATCAATGGGATCAGCTAATTCTGCGGTAACCTTAAATATATGGTAACTTGAATTAAACAGTATAATAAATGTTATATAATCCTAAATTTAGATATTAAAAATTACCTGATTTTACCTTTATTATTATATTATTATATAGGATTAACAGTAGTGTTAATCTATTATCATTAGTGTTATTTTAATGTACTATTATTAATCCTCTTATTTTCTTATTATTATTATTATTATTATTATTATATATTATTACCTTTCATTAACAATAGTATGATTTTGATGCTTTTTCAAGCTAAGAATACATGTCTCTGCCGAAAGTAAATTTTCTTTTAAATATTATTTCTGGAATAAAATAAAAACTATGATTTAATTAAAATATATCGTTAAACTTCGGACATTTTTAAGGAATAGTTTTAATTATTTCGGTACTATTCTTTAGGTTTAATTATCGTTCAAGTACTTACAAATTAGCAAAGTAGCCACGACAAATCCATTGAAGGAAAGTGGCCCTGATGTATATCAAGATATAAGTATTATGATGATGGTCTTTTTGAGACAAATATCGTCTTATGTGGATAGGGAGGTAGTATTGGAGGTAGACTTCAGATGAAGAGGAAGACGTGAATCTCGACGAGGGAATAACAAATCCTGGTGGTAAAGGATAGTCATGTTACAACGGAGTTTGGGTTTGTACGACTACTTTCTCGGAATGAAATTTTCCAGTGTTATTTGGTGCGGGGGTTCCGCCATCAATGATTGCCGAGAATAAGTTGAGGTCAACCCGAGTCGATATTGTTTGTTGGGTTGGTTGGTCATGGCAATAGCAAACCAAAATGCTCTGTTTAGGAATGGGAGCGACATCAGTATCTGCCAAGAAGCAGATTCAGAAATGTGTAAGGGAGGTAGAGATGCTTCCATGGAAATGCGGGAATGAGATGTCACGGAAAGGGTTGTCATCTTTTTGAGAAGTGTTCGGAGGCGCGAAAAAGGGTTCCAATATGGGATTCGTGGATTGACAAGGTCCGATACTGGAGAATTTGCTAGTAATTATTCGTCGTGGAAGTGATTTTGGGAGATTGGACAATTTAAATTAAGAATGTTTGGACCTCTGGGTCTCCCTCATGCCTCCAACAGAACAGAGCTCTTTGAGGCGTTGGACAGTCTCATTACCTTTCTCGGAGCCGCAGGACAGTAGTAGAAAGAGGTGTGTCATCACATCAAGATCAATTTTCATGGAATTAATTTCATTTCATTTGCTAAGGTATAGAATCCCTTTGGGAAGCTCTTGAGATAGAAAATTCGGAAGAAAATTATTAGGAAGAATTCAGAAGAGCCTAGAATTATCCTGCAACTATTAGAGTGATGTGATTGAGTTGGGCTGTCCGACAAGCTGCGATGTATTGGGTACAATCTATTAAGTCGTTCGTTTTGCCTCACTGAATGGGCTTATGGCGAAGTCTCTTTGAGTTACATTTTTTAACGTCTTGGGTTACTGCGTTTTTTGTTAGAAATTCGGAACGTTTGTATTTTAACGAATAATCGTTAGACTGGCGATTCTTCTTTTCTTTGTGTTGGGGGACAATCTTTTTCAGGAATTATGATAATAGTGGGAGGCGGAATTAAGGGACAAAAAGAGACAGTCCTCTTGACACTAAGTTTGGAGACCTATTGAGGTAGGCTTGGACAGTGTGTCTTGAAAAGAAGCGTTGTTCCAAGTTTTGTTGTTGGCATTGAACCATCTCAGTTTCATGCTGCTTTGTTGAAGGCTAGTACTCGGGATAAGGATGTTAATGGCTTATTGAATGAAAGGTTGGGTCAAGGGCTGATTTTGTTCAATTACTGAGGAGTCGCGGCGAGTGAAGCCATTGCAGCGTAGGATTACAGTAGCTGCCGGAGTTACAATAGGAATTTGGGGGAGGAGTTCTGCTGGAATGGGGTTGTGTAGGTGGATTAGCACGCGAGGCGTGGACGGTAGGTATGTGATTGTGGCGTAAGATCGCTTTGGTCATGTAGGATATTTTTTCATTCAAGTGGCGATCATGGCATTTCCCTTCGCTCATTTTTGTGTATGCGTCGCATCAACCCAGACAGTGAAGGTATGAGGTAATGAGCGAAGAAGAAGGGGAGGAAGATATAGAAGAACCAATGGAAAAGACTAGTAGCGTCGTTTAAGTAGATGAAAGAGTGAGAGAGCGATGGAAATTGATTCGATAAGACTACGAAAAAACAGGAAAAGATGAGTACAAATATGACAGTAGGCAGGTAAAGTGAGAATGTGTAAAGCTCGGAACCACGAGCTATAACATTAAGGGATTTAAATGATGCGCAATCAATCGGATTACTTCAGGGATTATGAGAACATGAAACAAATTTGGAGGAGAATTTATTAGTCAATTTGTAAGAGCTATTATTATATGTTGTTAATGCAAAGAAATTCGAAATAAGGAATTGGAAAGAAAATGCACAGTAACAGACGTAGGGAAGTAGACTCATAGATGAAAAAAGGCTGTTTTAAACACAATGGTTATTCACAGCACGAAAGAGAAGAATTGGCTGTTTGAAATTTGTTAAAAGCTAGATAGTGGTTCAGAGGAGGAATTTGAGGAGAAGGGAATGATGATGGAAAACGAAGCACAACGATGTGACATAGAAGCATTAAAAGATTAACATTAGTTTGATAATTAAAAAGAGAAGATTGGGAAAATGTAAGTCAACTTGACATTACAAAAACAGCATATTTTACAGTGGAATAAAAATTATAGAGATCGTATTTTGATGAAAACCACCAAAAGAAGCAAATACAAAGAATTATGGGAAAATAAGACAAGGCAGTATATGGACTGAAAGGACGCTGCAAGAGATCTGGTATTATAGTTTAAAAGAAATTTTAGAAAATATAGGAGGAGTTTGTTGTAGTCTGGAACCATCAATATTTACTTGGAAAAAAGAAAACAGATTAGTGGGAATTATGGTTTGTCATGTAGACGATTTGTGTTATGGAGGAGATAAAAAATTTGAGGTACATATCATAAATAAGTTAAAAGAGTGATTGAAAGTGGGTAGTCTAGAAGTAAAAGAATTTAGATACAATATCATACTTGAACAAGATAATTACTGTAAAACTTTAACTATACCAAACAAAAAGTTGTATAATGGAGAGAGGGATTTATCTGAGAAAGAAAAAACTGAATACAGATCAGGAGTGGGACAATTAAATTGGTTGGGACAACAAACCAGACCAGAGGTAAATTTCCAAGTGAGTGTTTTGGGTAAAAAGATGAAAAGCGGGACTACAAGTGATATGAGAAAACTAATAAAAGTAATGGAAAAAACTAAGGGTGAAGAGAGACATCTCAAAATGGGAAAGTCACAAGGGAATATTAGAGTAAAAGTGTTTGCTGCTACGCATTCACCTATCAAATGGTTTAGGGACAGGCCCGGAATCACAAATCAGCGAATTAGAAGAAATTATGGAAACCAAACACAACCATCACTTATGGAAATCCAACGTGGCCACAGACGCGTAGATAAGATCACTCACCTTAGAGGCTGACAGCAATGGCTCTATGCGATGGGTTGGAAAATGGCGCATATATGTCAGAAAAGTTATGGGAAGAACTTAACAGGTTTAAAGGAATGTAGCATTTGATTGGTATTTCAGCATAGTAATCTTTGGAGAGCTGCAGTAAGATCTCATAATGACATGTATACAGAGTAGAAATTGAGATGGATTTTGCCAGTGCCATAAAAGAATTGCTACCGGGGAGGCACAATAATTACAGATCTATATCTGAGTGGATAAATTGGAACGAGAACAAATAGCAGATGGCATTAATCCCGAAAGAAAATGGAAATAAAATGAGGTATTTAATGAGGGAATGTTAGAGGAAAATGAGAGGAGGGACGACAGAGCCAGCTGATGTTGAGAAATTGATCGTAAGCAGAGAGTGTTGACCGAGTTCCATCATCAACAACTGTCACAGCTTATAAGGGCATTTTTATGTCTGCAGTTACACAAGTCTAAATTATTACTGTAATATTATAAGTCATCAAATACAAATTGTAAAATAACATTCAGAGGTGAATCTAGAACATCAATTTACAGTGCAGTGATCAAAAAACATTATCAAGGGGAAAGTCATTATCATACGCAGATCAGAGAAGAGCCTTATCAAGAGACCGATAACATTAGAGATAATTCAAAGAGACCAGATCAAGTATCATTCCACCTCTATAATGCACTATTCATCATAATATTATATAAAGACGTGACCTCATTTAATATTGACTTGAGTGGACAGAACTTTTATAACTTGACACTATAATTACACACACGGATTAACCCACTTATATTTATATTGTTCTATTGATTATCTATTTATTCTATTACTCTACTTCAATATTGTATCCGTGCTCTATGGATACATAGCTTTCCCAATTCCTGTCGTCCAACTATTGGTACTTCTTCACAACATATTTAAAAAAAGCTAACATATTTTCAAGATTTTTACTAGTTTCATTATTTTATTCATAGATTGATTAAGCCAACTAGATAGAAGGAGTACTAGAATATTATTTGAATTACCAAGTGTAACATTACAATTAAGTCAAATTTAGATAGAATTTATTCTTGGACCAATCTTAATACTATATAATTAATACTATATCATATAGCTAATATACTATATATAATATATACATATACTATGATACTATATATTATATAATTATATATATATAATTATATAACTATATATACTATATAATATATTATATATACTAATTTATATAATATATACCTCATATTATATATATATATAATATATATATATATATCATATATATATAACGACCATGCAGAACACGTTGGTTTGGCGTTGGTTGGGACTAGACCGGCCCGTAAAGTTCGCATTCCTGTAGTTCCCCCGGTTACCTACGAAAAGGGAATAAATCACGTTAAAAGGTAATTTCATCTATCATATATATATATAACATATAATATTATTTATATATATATAATATATATATATATATACCTAATATATATAATATAATACTATAACTGCTTAAGTATATATATATACATTTACACAATATAATTATATAAATATATTATTTTATATATAAACACACATATACTGTATATTCCAGCTTGCAAAATATAGATATATCTATACATATAAATATGAATATTTTTAATTTAAATATATCATAATCTTATATACCATGTATCGATTATATATATAATCATATATATATAATATAGTATATTAATATATATATACTATACTATATATCATTTTTAAAAACAGGGGTATGGTTGTGGTCCCACCTGGGCCAAGGATGAACCTCACCCACTGGACGAGCATGCACATGTGACAGGTGTCAACGTGGTTCGTCGTGAAGCATCTCAGGGGGGATCTTCTGACTCGACGAGTTCCCTCACTAAGAGGTATCGAGGGCGCGTAAGGCTTAGGCTTTCTTTCGACTATGTTGTCTGTTCTTCCTACTACTTTTTGCTCCGCCGCATGTCACGCAACACTCTACCCCCGTCTTGGGGAAAGAAGGTATATACAATGTAAATAATAATTAATAATCTCAATCATATAATAAATAATAATCAATAATAATAATAATAATGAATAATAATAATAAACAGATATAGACCACCATATACCAAACAATACATTCTAAAGTATCCAATGTGTTCAGCATGGACAATCTTAGGGGTGTGCTAGGTGTCGCAAAGAATTGATAAAAGTGAGAAAATGAACGTCTTCAGAGAGGTCACATGGTCGTCGCGTCGCTAGACAGACAAGGGGTAAAATGAGAGAATAAATGAACGTATAGTTGCAGGACTGTGTATTGCGTCATATCTGAAAAGGATGATGATTGTCCTGGATCATGGTTAAGCGGCATGTATCAGATCGGCGGTGTGTTGGGACCGACCGGCTGGGAGGAGACTGAAGAAAAAAGTGGATTGAGTCAGTAAAACGAATAATTGAAGAGGGAAGGAAAATGGGCGAGTATTAGTTTAGAGCGAGCAAGAAAGGTGTAATAACAGGAGGAATGGCCGGGGGGATATGTGAGGGGTTATGGTTTGGGCCACCTTGGGCCAAGGATGAACCCTTACTATTTGAACCGATCTACCATTAGTGCAAGGGTCCATCGACTGTCGCCATGAACTTAGGGTGGATTTTGACTGCGATGACGTTCATCACTAATTATGGTTACTACAGCGGCTGCGCGGTCAGGCTGGGCTTTCTTTCGACTATATGTCATGCTCTTCTACATGCTTTTCTTTTCGATGCTCGTCTACGGCACCTTACTCCCCATTCCTTTGGGAGATAGAAGCGAACATAAGAAGAAGAATAGAAAGAAATAATAATAATAATAATAAATAATAATAGAAATATAATAATAAAAAAAAATAAATAAAATAAAATAAAAGAAAATATTTCATGGTCTCTCTGACAATTACTTCAGGAATTACCAATATATATTACCAATATATACTATATATTATACTATATATACTACTATATTATATATATTATAAATCATATATATATCTTAAATAATAATACTATATAGATATATATATATATTATAAATATATCATTATATAATATATATTTTATAGTTGACTAACTCTATATAACGGCCCTATAGGTTAACCTCTATATTATCATCATTAATATATATAGTGCCTTATTTTAGAGGTCATTTATACTTTTAATATAGGTATGATATATTTATTATATATATATATATTCAAAGGGGATGCAAAACAAATTTAGAATACAAAAAACTTTTTATATATACTATCCTACATATATATATAAAATTTCTATTTTGTTATTCAAATTTTAGGAAACAATTTTGGACCTATCCGGGCATTAGTTTTAATCTGCACTTTCCAAAACATTTTTCAGAGTCTTCTACCTAACCTAACCAGGGTTGTGGAGTCGGTTCAAAAATTTTCCGACACCGACTCCGACAAAGACTCCACCCTCTTCAAAATTACCGACTCCAACTCCGACCTCTTGAAAATTTCCGACTCCACCCTTTTGAAAATTACCGATTCCGACTCCACCCTCTTCAAAATTACCGACTCCGACTCCACCCTTTTCAAAATTTGCCGACGCCGACTCCGACTCCACTCTCATCAAAACTACCGACTCCGACTCCACAACCCTGGTCCTAACACATTACATCATTACCCATACTCTTTGGTAAGTTCGTCCTTAGTTTTGCCCTTAACTTTCGGCATTTTTTTATTGGTGGTATCATGTACCTCATTGTCTTTGTAATAGTGAGGAGCTACCTCCAAAAGCCACTTGCCATCGATAGTTATTACATTTCTCATATATTCTTTTGTGGTCATAACAAGCTCATGGTAAAGTACCCAACGTGGTAACTCTTCTACAAGGCAAGACTGTGGGTGAAGAAGAACAGTTTGCCCCTTCTTGGCAGTTTTGTACATACCGCCTTTACTAAACCGAGCTATGTGGTAGAAATACCCTGCGGTAATGGCTTTGCGGATTGCAATCGAATCACATGGGTTAGATGATAACTCGATTTCCACTCGTTCCATCAGGCCAACAAGTTGTTCTCGAATATCACGAGCCCTTTTCATAGACCTATGTTGAATATAGTTCTCATAGCACCACTGTGAAGAATAATCCGTTCCAACCCACTCGTTATATACATTCATCAGAGTCAGGTGATCTCCGTCGGGATGAAAGAAGTTCTTTTTAGCCGTATCTGCGTGAACAGCTTTATCTTTTGGGCGATAAAAAATGGAACCATTCACAGACAACATTGCAGCTAGTGTTAAAATCTCTTCTACCACCTTATATTGATCTGCAGACAAAATCATGCGGGACATCATTGGATCAACAGGAAGTTCTGCCATTTTCCGACCGGTACTGGTAAGTTCGCCCTTGTGGTTGAGAGCTTTTAGGGCGTAAAGTTGTTCTAAAGCTAAAATAAGAGTTTCAGCTGGAGGAGGATCTAAGTAATCAAAATTTATAAGATCGTGAATGCCTAAAGACTTAAGTTGTAATACTACGTTTCCTAAGTTAACCCTTTGTATTTCAGGGATAGTATTCTCCTCCATTTCATTTTCATAAGCCCACTGTGTATATAGCCTAAAACATTTCCCGGGACCAACTCTACCCGCCCTCCCCGCTCTCTGATTTGCCGAAGCCTTCGATATAGGAACGACCACCAGAGATTCCATGCCACTTCTCGCGTTAAAGTAGTTTTGTTTGGCATAGCCTGGATCAATCACATATTTGATCCCGTCGATGGTAAGGGAGGTTTCTGCGATATTCGTCGCCAATATTACTTTCCTTGCGTTGGGTGGTGCGGGCTCGAATATTTTGGCTTGCATGTCTGACGGCAAATTTGCATAAATTGGGAGAATGATAAGTTCTTTAATTTTGCTTCCAAGGGCTTTGATTCTTTCCTGAAGAATCTCCTGACAAGCCTCAATTTCCTCCTGGCCCGTCAAGAACACCAATACATCTCCTAAATACTGCGTCACATGAATCTGTAATATAGTAACTGTTGCAGCATCAATATAATTAGCTTCTGGTGTTACAGTATAATATATGTGAACAGGGTATCTTCTACCTGGAATCCTAAAAATGGGAGCTTCATCGAAAAAATCCGAAAATTTTGCAGAGTCTAAAGTGGCACTGGAAATCAGAAGTTTCAAGTCATTCCTAAACCTAGTTATGTCTTTTAAAAGTCCGAACAAAATATCAGTATGAAGAGTACGTTCGTGAGCCTCGTCAATTACCATAACACTGTAACCATCTAAAGTCGGATCTAAAAGGAACTCTCTGAGAAGCATCCCGTCGGTCATATACTTAATTTTTGTACGTTCACTAGTACAATCTTCAAATCGGATGCTGTAACCAACTTCATTTCCTAGTTTCTTCCCCATTTCTTGAGCTACTCTCGCTGCCACACTCATTGCAGCCACTCGCCGAGGCTGTGTACAGCCTATTTTCTTCTCAGCTGTATAACCAGCCTCGTGCAAATATTGAGGAATTTGTGTAGTTTTTCCCGATCCAGTTTCCCCTTCAATAATTAAAATCTGGTGTTCTTCGATCGCCTGCAGAAGTGCCTCTCGAAAAGGATACACAGGCAAACTCCTCCTCACCTCTGCAATGCTCATTTTCTTATTATCTGGCTCTGAAAATGCTTCTGTTTCACTTTCTTCTTCAGATGATGATGATGATGAACCTGATTCTGACTCTCCATCGCTACTCTTTTTCTTCTTCTTCTTCCTTTTCTTCTTTTTCCTCGTTCCCTCCAGAGGAAGAGATTTTATAAATTCTCTCTCAGTTTTATAGTAATTTTTTTTCTCTTTTGTTTAAGGTCATTAGTCGTGGTTTCAATACAATCTTTTGTTTATCTTAATTAATATTGATTTCTCTGATCGATCTGGTGTATGACCATAAATATTGCTCTCTTTTCTCTCAGGTTTATCGTGATTTCTTTTTTTCTCTCTCTCTGGTTTATAGTGATTTATCGTGGGTTCTCTTTTCTCTCTCTCGTTTTTAGTGATCACTAGTGATTTCACTTTTCACATTAGTTTATTCATTATTGTCCTCTTTCAAGATAATTTCTCCTCGACTCAACCCTCAGCCTCGGCAGGATTTTTTCCCGATCTTCTTTTTCCAACTCGAGTCGTTTCGCTGCCTCTTCAAAAGCTTTTCCTTATCGCCAGTTCTCAACGATGTTTCTCGTTTTGTCCTTGTCCTTTTAACCTGAAGGCGAGTGGACAAATTCATCTCTTTCTTCATCAATCTTTTGAATCCTTTTATCTTCATCTTCAAGACGAGAACTCCTTCACCTTCATCAATTAGGGCCAAATTTCTTCTGCTACGCGAATCCGATTCAGAATCGACTGTGTCTTACGTTCGGTGCCTTCTTTCGCCTTCTTCTTTCTTGCTTCATCACTGTCTGTGTTAAATCAGTGTTGCCAGACCAATGTTCCCATACGGTTCTTCGAAGGCTTCCTGAAGAAAAAAAATAAAAAAAAAATAATAATAATAATAATAAAATATAATAATAATAATAATAATAATAATAATAATATAATAATAATAATAATAATACAAACAAAAGTATGTAGACGATAGTGAAGCGTCAGATGTAAGAATAAATGGTGTCAATGGTGATTGTTAGGATTTAAAAGCGGAGATCTGTGAAACAGGTTGGTATTGTCTCCTTGGTATATTTCAATTTGTATAGAATGGGTTATGTAAAGAATTCCGAGGTGAATGCAGGAAATGGAATGTTAGATGATGAGAATGGAGATGAGGGAGGGTGCCCTACCTATTATAGCGAATGATTTGGTTGTGTGGCGAATCTGAGAGACTTTGAAGAGGCCATTGTAGAGAGATTGGCAGGTGGTAAAAGAGGGACCTTGAAAGTAAACTGGATAAAGAGTAAGGTATGTTGAAGTGAGGACAGCCCAGTGTCGAAAGTTAAATGTAGATGGTAGCAGCTAGAAAACAAGTGTCTGAGTTTTCAATATTTAGGGTATATGCTTGATGAAAAGGGAACGAGATGCAGAATGTAGTAGAAAGTTGTGAATAGCAGGAGGTGGCTGTTGCAATTAAAACTTGGTGAATGAAAGGGACTAAGTCTTGAGTGTCTAGGCTTACATGAGGGTATGTGTTTACCTGTGTTATTGTATAGTAGTGAGACTATGTCTGGAATAAGAAAGTATAGATCTAAAGTCAAATGTGTTCAGATACAATCTTAGGGTGTGCTAGGTGTGAGAAGAATGATAAAATGATGAATGAACGCGTATTAGAGAGTTGTGTGTGTGTGAAGAAAGGAGGTAAATGAGAGAATAAATGAGAGATGTTGAGATGGTTGAGTCATATGAAAGGCATGAATGCATAGTCGGTCTGTTAAGCGAATGTATAGTGGCGAGTATGTTGGGAACCGACCCGGCTGGGGACCGAAAGAAAAATGGATGAGTCAGTAAACGAATGTGAAGGAGAGAAATGTGAGTTGAAGAGCGCAGAAG
>JABUQX010024592.1:0-5000 GCA_015478945.1 Trachelipus rathkii | reverse complement strand
ATAATATATATATATATATATATATATATTAATTGTTTTATTATTACCTAACGCTCTGTGCCTATGAAAATTACAAATACTAAATGCTAAAATACTGTAAATACTAAAAATTATTAGTCTTAATTGCCTAAATTTTTAAATATGAAGGGGGGGGGGGGAAGCAATTTCCTATAAACTTTCAAATATATAAATTTTAATCAATCTACGTGTTGAGAGCAGCATTTCAAGTCTAAATAGGCCTACTTATTTATAGAAGTGAAGAAACAGCATAGGCCCTAACAAAAGCATAGTACCTATGAATATATTTAAAAAATCAATAGAGAATGATATCTAACAAGCACAAGATCATCCATAAATATCGAGTTAACAATGTGAAACATGATCCGTACTTATCTTCAGTTTCAAAAATATCAACATGCTGTTATTTCAACACACCTAAAATATAATGCTGTACCTTTTAATTATATTTATATATATAATATATATTACATACCATGGCACAATGGTACTACAACTGAGTAGCAGATATAAGGACCATGGTTTGATTCTTTATCCAGATCCTAGGTAGCAATTACCTAGTGAATTTTCCCTCCTTGAATCGGGCTATGCACATGAGGTTTTTAAAAAATATATACCTATATTTATTAGTACATATATAACATTAATTTAATAAAAATAGATCCTAAGGTTGAATTATCATCTCAATTCGAGCTCAATTAGAACCAGTATGTAGATTTTATAGATGTTGAAAAATGAAAACCACATTTGCATGATTTATTATATTAGTCACTCTGATGATATTTATCAAATAATATTGTACATTTAGTATGGGTGAGCTAATCAATTGGTAGATATCATCTGTATTGCCTCTGACTTATTAATTGTTAATAGGGTATTTAATTATTATTGTGAATTTTTGACAATCCTTTTGGTACTTGGTTTGCATATTAGCTTAGTTCATAAATATTGTATCTGTAATAGCTTAATAAACTGCATATTGCATGTGCAATTATGGGGTTGGGTTAATTATTTGAATGGTGAAAATTTAAATTTAAAGGAAATGATGACATACTTTTTTTGAAAGGAACAGTCTTGACAGACCCATGTTGCTTCTTACTGTCTATATTTTCTTATGTAGACTTTATTGTACCATTTCATAGAATACATAATGTAAAAAAAAAATAATAATCAATTTTACTATAGCAGTTAACATTCATGCCTCATTTATCATTTTCAGGCCTTTTTTGTTTACATTTAAAAATTGTATTCAAAGAAAATAATTTTGATTAACTAAGATAAACAAAACTTAAAATTTAAAATAGACCATACAGACATATTCATTGTTATAGGAACATTTATATTAGATAAACAAAACTTAAAATTTAAAATAGACCATACAGACATATTCATTGTTATAGGAACATTTATATTAGGCCCTATCAACATTATTATCAAAGTCATTAACCAGCAAAGTATTTGGTAATCAATTTATTTAGCATCCCTAACATTTAGAATTGCTTCATTAAAACATTAGAAATAAAAAGACAGTAAGAAGCCACAAGAGACTGTTGAGACTGTACCAGTCTAGCCAATAGAGCCAATCATCAAACATGTTCATGCAAATCCATAAGGCACCCTAGGGCTTATCAATAACTTACATAGTATACACAAAGTCTAAAACATACTCATGCAAATCGAAAAAGCACCCTAGGGTTTGTCAATATCTATATAGTATACACAGAGTCTAAAACATGCTCATGGAAAATCCACCCAAAGCACCCTTGGCTGTCAATAACTAATAGTTACACAAAGTCTACAACTAAAAGAAAAAAAACTATAGCTAAAGTACATGAAGATTTAACAAGTTTGTTAGAGTCATAACATGCAGTTTAACCTTAATAACTACTGTAACTAAAAACCCGGAAATTTATAGAAGCTTTTAAGAATCTTAGTTAACATTAGTCAATGAGATGCACCCAATATTTTTTTTATTTTATTAAGAAAATTTCATGCCTCATGGTCATTGCACTATTCAAAGAGTGAACTGTTCTAGGTAATTACTACCTAGGATCTGAATGAGTGAAAAAATTATATTTTTTTTTTTGTTTTTTTTTTTACCACCACTCACAGGCAGAGCCCTATTCAGGAGGGGTTACACACCAAAATTTCATCCGCTAGCAAAAATTACGTAGAGAGCAGATGCAGGCTTTAATGTGAGGGAGATTATTTCAGCAGAAATACAAAAGATGAGAGAATTCCACAGAACAGAGGTGCCAGGAAAGAAGGAAGCACCACAGCAACTAGCCTGGAGTTACCAATATCATACAAGAATCCTTATACATCCAAATTTTCGCTCTTACTGACAGCTAGATTCATATGCATATATATAAAATCAGTCTGGACACAAGAAAAAGTTTAGGTTGTGATTATAACAGTAATTTAAAAGCTAATCAGTGTTTGAAAGCTAGAAATAAAGCTAATAAGATGCTGGCATAATAAATCGCCAATGTTGGTTACAAGAGCAAGGAAGTAATAAAAACTGATAATAGCTGATGTTAGCGCCAGTAATAGGTATTGTCACAAGTTGCCCCTATTAAAGAAAGAACTTTAGATATGCTAGATGAGAGTGCAACATAGAAGCAACAAGGATGAGTCTGGGTTTGAGGTAAGAGCTATGAGGAGAGCTGAAGGAGTTAGGAATTTTTCTGTAGAAAGGCGATTTCATCCAGAGGGACATGATACAAGTCTACAAAATATTTACATTCATGATAATACAGAGACCAATAAATTTTCATAGAGATAGAACATGAACCAGAATGAAATGTGAATATTAAATAAGAAAATTAAGAAGAAAACATGCCATCTTGATATAAGAAAGCATGCTTTCAGTAGGGTTGTTAAATTTGGAATAGTCTGCCAGGGAGGTGTTGAGTGTGACTCGATTGCAACCATTTAAGAAAAAGGTTAGATTCGTTATGGATTGGGGGGGGTTGGGTGATCATATAATATATTGATGAAGCCAAATTGGCGGGTTTTTATATAGTAGTTTATTAATGTAGATGCATGTGTGACCATAAACTTAGTATTAATGCATTTGGATGGTTTGGGTATCATATTTTATATATTTTGCCTAAGCCAAATTGGTGGATTTGAAGTTACAACACAGAAATTTGACAAGCCCTAGGTGCTTTGTGGATTTGCATGAGCCATGTTTGGTTAGTGGGTTGAACTGGACAGTCTCATAGGCCCACGTGGCATTTTTACTGTCTCTATACTAATGCTCTTAAAAAAATTTTCCCCATAGGCTTTATAAAAAAAATTAAATGGGCCTCGTGCCCCTTTAAGCTCGGTAATATAAGATTTGTTAATTCTGCATAGATTTTATTTTCCCTGTGTATATCTAACAAAACTTATTAGCGTCGGGCGGGTTCTGGTGACGGGCCCTCCCTTTAGGAATGGGTGATTCGTCCACTCTAATAAAAAAAAATTAAAAAAAAAAAAAAAAAAATTCCGCTCATTTAATAGACACACTGTAAGTACTACAAGTTTTATTAGATCATCTTTAATCTAGAAAGTTTTATATTTTTTAAAAAAATATAATAAATTAGGTACAAAATGCCCTTCAATAGAATCTCACTTTGAAAAAAGTGGAGTTTTTAACTTGTTATTAAAAATGAAAAATTGGATAGATTTTTAAGTATTTTTCAGTGTTATACAAACTCGAGTATGTTATAGCTTTAAACTGCAAAGTAAATTTTTATCCAAAACAGTATTAGTGCAAAATCACGGGCCTAAATTGTCCGATTCACGTCCACCGAAAAATGATGAAGGGTTTGAATCTGACCACCATTGTTTTCGTTATTTTACCGTATATTATTGACGTTTTGTTACGTATAATTAATAAATATAATAAATAGAACCCATAAAATTAAGTAAAATTAAATAAAAAATGAAATTTATATATAAAATATGAATTCAAAAAGTGTCAAAATTTTTGAGCGGAGAGGGTGAATCGGACCACCTTAGTTTTCATTCTATTTAGTATCATTATTTGACATTTTTATACTATAGAATTTAATATGATAAAAATTATTATATTAAGTAAAAATTAAAATATAAAATTGAATAATACGTAAAAGAGGAATTTAAACAGATGGTCCGATTCACCCCTCAATGGTGGTCCGATTCACCCCTCCAAGGTCAGGCTGAATGAGCTTTATTAAAATTTAATAAAAACTTTTATTTTAGAATTACATATTATTTTTGTGGCTTATACCCTACTATATGCCTTTGAATTTCAGAAAAAAAAAAAATTCCAAAAATGTGCATTAGGGAAATCAGAGACGAAGTTATACCTTAAGTGGTCCAAGTCACCCGGCCAGACGCTATAACGAACTAGAGGGCCTGAAATGAGACCTAACCTTGATGGACCAAAATCTATGAGAGGCTGTAACTTTTTTTCCTAGAGAGACTGCCGATTTTCGTTTTGACTATCCTTCATTATTATTTTTTGCAGTGATTTTCATAAAAATTGGGGGTGACACCCCTCTGCACTACTAGGCCTATTACCAAAAAAATAATTTTTTAATAATCACAGGATAGTCTGCTCTCTCTAAAAAAAAAAATAATAATTAAGCTTAAAAAAAATGAAAATAATTTAAGTCTTTAAGAAAAAAAGTTAGAGCCTCTCAAAGTTTAAAATTTTCCTATAGGCTTATAAAAAAAATTAGTCGACCTCATTCTCGTTTCATGGGCATCCTAGTTCAGGTTATGATAATATTTGTTATGTATACATAGATTTTCTCTGTGTATACCTAACAAAACTTATCATAGCCTGAACTAGAGGGCCTGAAATTAGGCCTAACCTAGATGAATCAAAAATGAAGTCTATGGGAGTTTTAACAATTTTTAGAAGCTGGGTAAAAATTACTTAAAGCCCACACGGAACGGGAGGTCAGATAAAAAAAACATTTCACAGGCGTTATAGCCTCTATGATACA
>JABUQX010024591.1:27500-69432 GCA_015478945.1 Trachelipus rathkii | reverse complement strand
ATATATATATATAGGGTGAGTCGGATATACATATAATAACATTTTCATGGTTAGATGAGTCCATAGAATAATAGGTATTTAGGTTTTAGGTGCCAGTTATAGGTACCGGTTTGGGAAGGATGGAAAGAGCAAGAGGGGAATTATTGCTGTATAATTTATAGCTGATAATAATATGGATAAGTTCCGGTTATATATCATACACTTTAAATGATAACGTACGTTTAAATTTAATGATAAATGGCTGTAGGTAATAGCAATATTATTAAGAAGTATAGGATAGAAGAGTCCCTCAGTGGTTCATGTATTATTAGAAGATGTGGGGTTGAGCTGACAGCAGGCAGCAAAATATGCAAAAATTACATATATCGAGTAGCTCTGTTATTTTTACCATAATTTATAAAACGATGTAAAAATTACAGTTAATTTTTATTAAAACTACTAAACTAACCTAACCTAACTTAAAACCTAACCAACTAACCTAACCTAAACACACCTAAGATAAGTACATAGGATCACCAAAATTGCAAAGACCTAAACTCATAATATTGTAGACGGGAGGCTAACTAATTTTATATAAATAGTCCATTGTAGTATAATCAGAGGAATGTTAAACTTAAATATTAGCTCGAGAATAAGGGATATTAATACCACTCAAATTATGGAGCTACCTCCATAAGCTGAGTAGGGCTTATGGAGAAAGCCTAAATACCATTATTAAGCCTACTGATATACCTGCTGTAACTGGAATAGTAAATCGGTTACCTATAGCTCACAGAAGTAAGAGGTATGTATGATAAACAGCGAAGTAGTAGTTATGGTAGTGGTAGTAGTTAAATAGTATAAGTAACAATACCCTCACCTGAAGAATTTTTAATACATACAAAACGTAGGTTTTCACCTTCAAATGTACTTATAAAAAAGATATTATTTTGAGAGAGAGAAATATATATATATATATATATTATAATAATATAAAGTATATATATTAATTATATATATTATATATATATATATATATATATTAATATATTATATATTAATAAGATATTCATAATATATATATATAATATATTATATATATATAATATATATATAATTAATTATATATAAATATATATATTAATTAATTATATATATAATTATATAATTAATTATTTTATAATATTATCCTTCCTTCAAAATATCAAATATCTATCTTCTATTTCAACTATTTTATATATAGTATAATATATTTTTTGATAATAAATATTAATTATATAATATATATTATATAATATTATATATATTAGATAAAGTTGACTCAACATAAATAATATGAAAAGGTTATTATTAATAATCAAATAGAAAAGGTTTTCGAGGAAGGTACTGTGCATATTAATATGATATTTAATATATTAATATTATATATATATATTAATATTACACTGGAATACTGTTATATTAGATCTTATCTCTATTTAATTTGTATTTAAGGAAAACAAATCGTGAGAAGATATTATAATTTCATATATATAATAGAATATCTCTAGAGATCTCTATCTCAGACGATATATTTAAGGAACACATTTTATGGACCTACAAATTTTCTATAGGATATACCTGAAGTTTAAGATACGTCCTGAAAGATTATTTGTATAATTGTTACCTATATATTAGTTATGTTCTAGTTCATCATAATATTATATATTATATAGTTACTTTAAAACTGCAAAGATGTGTATATAGTAATATAAATAACATGGTAGGGTGACAAACAAAAATTACATTGAGTTACTTAATAAATCATTGTGCACTGAGTAAAGGCGAAGAGCAGTTTATAACTTCACTCATATGCAAACACAGAAATTAGTATTTTATATTATTTACATATTATTATGAGAAAAGATGAGAGATATTGAATATGTATATTTCTATTAAGTATGAAATTCATAAATAACAAATAAATTAACAGGGTCGGTATTTCTCTATCAATGACTTTAAAATAACGCAGAATTTTCTATAAAGAGAACCACAATATATAGTGACCGCCGAGGAAACATTTTAAAATGTACAAAATCAATAGAAACTTAAGTATACATTTAAAACTAAATTTTCTTGTAGAACCATAGATAAAATACTTAATACATACATATTAGCCCAAAAGATGAAAACGATATCTCACGATCTATCATAAACTATGAATATGAAATTTTAACTAATAAAATGTATTTCTGATAGAGATAATCAATGAACAAACAAGATTTAGGATGTTAAATCTAAACCTTTTAATATCTCGGTCTCTGGTGGAGAATTGCTTTTTAGTATTACCTTTTGCGTCGATGAGAAATAAAGGGTAGCTAGAGCACCTATAATAGTGAAGTCTCCTTATATAACTTTATGTTAACTTATATTTTATTTATATGATAAATGCTATATTGTAACAATAACACCATACTGAGAAATAAATTTAGTGAAAATATTTAAATATGCGTGTGTTTATGTTATGCATAATACTATATATGTATTGAATATATATATATATATCTATATATATATAACCTTATATATTTATATATATATTTATAAATATTACAATATATATATTATATATTAATAATTATAATATAATATATAATATTATATAATATATATATATATATATAATTAATATATTAATATTTAATTAATATTATAATATATAATATATATATTATTTATTATTATATAATAAATATATATTACAATAATATATATATATATATATTATTAATATATATATATATATATATATTAATATATATTATAATATATTAAATATATAATAAAATATATATTAATAGAAATAACTAACATATTATAAATAGTGTAAAAACAAAAATTACATAAAAATTTTAATTCAATATAAAAATATTTAAAATTAGAAATCAAGGATGAAAATTTTTTTATATCAATCCTTTTATACTTCAAATCTAGAGCTTAGTCCATTACTAAGCAGAAAATAGATACACAAACGTGTATACATATATATATACAGTACTGTCTTATGCTATTTTATCTATAGTGCAGTATTATTATTATTATAGAATCATTGTTTATATATATATTTAATTAATATATTAATAAATATATATTTTTATTATTATTTTCTTTATTACTTTATCATCTTATATTTATAATCATATATTATTATTATTAATATTAATTATTATTTATATATTAATTATTCTATTTTAATAATATATTAAATAAATATTTATTAAATCAAGTTGTGGGATAGAGTCTACTAATAAGAGTCTTGGAGTATGACTTACTTATTATTATAACTAATTTTTCTACTCACAAGGGAGGATCACTCACTAAATTAATTTTGTCGAAGTTTATATTTCTCATCTTCTCCAGCCGCCTTCTATATAATTCGAATGGTTTGATTTAAGTAGAGCGCAAAAATGTCGTCAGAGATAAAGTTTCAACTCATATCTCTAAGTGGTCATAAAGTCGGAGATTGCCAGTCATGGAGAAATTGTTGTTCTGTGCGCACATTTTGTCTACTAAGCGTACTGCTGTCGACTCATAACGCTGGTATGCTGTTAATCATGCTTTTGTGACTTCGTCTATAGCGAGGACTCACGATATAATATGGAGTTATTTATTTCACAGTCATCCCTCTATAGTCAATAAACATAACGCGTTTCCTCATAATATTGATACTCAAGTTTTTAAGTAAGAGACCCAAATTTTAAATATATCATATTAATTATATTATATATATAAATCAATACATACACTATATATATAACCTTTATTTAAGAGTAATATTAAATGAAATTTCTTCTATTGAAAGAAATAGATTTGGTAAATAACCATTTTAGTAATAAGAGTATTTATTTATTTATATTTTGGAATATACGATTATGTATAAAAACTGAGAGAGATATAGCAAAATCACTGCTCTGAAATATAGTGCACCTTAGCAACACATATATATAATAATACAATTTTGGCTGAAACAAAGATATTATTTATAGACATAGTATTATAAAAAGTATTATTTATTATTTTTCATTTATCTCTATTTATTAGTACTTATTATTGATTATTAATATTTATATATTAAAATTATTATTTTATATTTAATATGAATGTTAGTTATTAATTGTTAGTTAGTGTGGTTACGGATTAAATTATTGTATGATATTAACTCTCATGGTCGGGATATATTTCATATTAATATTGCAGTATGATTTAATTATTTATATATAAATAGTATATAATTATTATTTTTGTTTTTCTTTTTTATTGAGATGTCATTAGATATATTATCTACTTTACTATTTTTATTCTATATATAACGTTTATCGAGAGTAAGATTAATAATTGAGTATATAGTACTCTATTATTGGAGAATAGAGGATTTATACTATACAAGTATGATATTTATTCATATATGTATTGTATTAAATAAAAGGTATTATTTATTTGATTCTTTTCTCCTTAACATTCTTACTTCCTCTTACTCTTATTATTATGATTTTATTCATTTTAAAGGTCATTAATGCTATTATATAGTGAGAGTTAGAATCTGGTTTGATTTTATCGAAAATGAAGTGCGCTTGCATAATCAACAATACTCGGACTTGGTCACTAAATAGGATTATTGTACTACGCTCAATCAGTTTCTTTTATATTACTCGAAGTCTAAATTCTCAATCAGAGTGATAGTATGAATAAAACATTCAGAAAATATAATAATATTAAGTTATAATATCGCTTTCGATCGCATATCACTTACACTCATCAAACACTTCTTCTTTATATACTTTTACCTGTATGTATTAATATATATCTAAATAATATACCATAATTCAACTCTAATATTTGTCCTACTTTAATTTTAAATAATACAAATTAGTAGTTATCTAAATGAGCTAAATTGAGTACAATTACATAAATATATAGATTATATTTGTAGTCTTATAGGATGACCCACACTATAGACAATCCTACAGTTGCTTTCGTTTTTAACATTTATGGATAGTTGTTCAGAATATATTGATACATAATATATATATTATTCTGTAAAAGCAATATGTAACTTGATAATATACATTTTAATATTTATATTCAAAGTTTTAATTAATATATTAAATGAATAGAGTTAAAAAATATATTACATAATTAATTATCAACTCATACCAATAAATTTAGATATAGTACATAAATTTAATATTTTTTTTGTAGTGGCAATAACTGCTATAATTATATATAAATTTGAGAAATTAAGAACAGGACTGGTCAAATATACATCATCAATTTTAAGTTACTTATTATAAGAATAAATGATTTATGATAAAAGTAATGTAATTACTTTATTTAATATTTACTATATATACTATATTTTTTTAATAAAGCACATAAAATGTTATATGTACTTTTAAACATTATTAAAAAATATTAATATATATATTATATAATAAACTAAATAGATGATAATACTAATTAATTACACTATCACTATCTTAGATACATCACCGCCCTGAGAGTAGAATAAATATACATTCAAGAGATAAAAGTGACTCAAATACTTAATGTTAGTCGTAGAATTTATATATAGTCCTCAGCTAATTACTTATGATATTGTAACAGCAAATTATATAAATTATACGTGCATTTTAATATATATATTATTAATATAATATTATATAATATATAATTATATATATATTAATATAATTTAATATTAATATATAATATTTATATATATTAATTTATAATATATATATAATATAATAATTATATATAATATATATATATAGTTATATAATATATATATTAATATAATATTATAATATTATATATATTAATATATATATATTTAATAATATTATAATATATATTAATAATAATATATTATAATATAAAAATTAATATTAATATTAAATATTTTTATAATTATAATAATATAATAAATATATATAATATAAATTTATATATATATATTATATATATAATATATATTCATATAATAATATATATAATATATATATATATATATTATATTAATTAATATATATATAATATAATATTAATATATATATTTAAATTATATATATATAATATTTATTATAATATTAATTATATATTATATTATATATATTATCATAGAAGGCGATCTGTACTTATAACACTCCGGCTTTTTATAATATCTACCACAAAGCGAAGTTATCAATATTATTAATAGAATATAAACTTTCGATCTTCTACAAAATTTTATAAAGTTACGATAAAATTCTCTTAACTTTAAGCGAGTATTAACCGCACTAAAAAAGTTAGTAAAAATCGTTTGACCTAATTGAGAAAATAGTGTCATATATATATCAATCATTATTATAAAAGTATGATCGCTTCACGAGCTTCATATATATGTTCTCTATTCTTGTTTTGAGCAGAGTTTAAAATATTTTAATTATATACCCAATTAAGAAGATTCTTGAAATATCTATAGATTATTATCCAGGTAAAAATTTGTTATTTATTTTTTTTTAGTGAGATCTTAATAAACACTATTGCGTTTTATTAATTAAGTAATAGTTCAATAATAAGTATGTTTCGCATTTGCACAAAGCTTATGAAAAATTTGCTAGATTTACATGATAATATAATAAATAATTTAAATTCTAAAAACTTTACTAATAATAAAAACTAATCATTGATAATAACTTAAAACGGATTGAATATACGACGTAAATAAATATTAATTTATGAAATTAAAAGAATATATTTTTTTATGATCTAGCGAAGTGAGACTACAGTAGACTATAAAGGCAATATTATCACTTGTCGGTGTGTGACTAATATATAGTGGTTTAAGACTATAATATAGTATAGCAGGAAGCCTAAAGTAAGAGTTTCGAATCCTCCATAAACAGAGATTAGGCCGGTGATTAAACTACGAATATCTATATATATGTAATTCAATTATCAATATATGTAAGTATTTATCATAATGACTAGATGAATGTATTAGTACGTAATATAATATAAGGATTATATATATGTAAATATATAAATTTCATAGTTTAGATACTGATATAATGATGGTGGACTAAATATGGTGATTACTAGGTATAATTATATAATTATGTATGAGTAGACGAAAATATAGACAGAGAGTAGACGAGTGAGAGAAGAGAACACCATGAGAGACGGTAGAGAGGCCTACACAGAGTAGTTAAAAACAGCTTCCTAAAATGTCCGCACGCTAAGGGATATTAATATAAAATAATATATATTATACTTAAACTTCTCGCTGACTCTACAAATTTTAGTAAAAGTTATTAGAAAAAAGTAGTATTAAATAATTTAATATTTGATTCTAATTTATGTTAAATAACTGTAAATACTAAATACTAGTTAATTATATTAACCTCACTAATAATTATATATATAATATATATATCTAATAAAAAGTCGAGTATATTGACTATTACTATTTTGTCTACTACACGAAATATATACAATTTACATATACTTATATTCCAAAAGTAGTCAGTTTAACTTTTTAAGAGGTATTTGGAGTAGCTCATATCACAGAACTATATACTACCGATAAAAGTATAGTAGTAAAAATGACCTTCAAAAATGGTATATGTTATATATTTTAACCTAAAATATCTTATTATCTCATATAGATTGTCATAACCCTTATAAACTACTTATTAATTATAATTTTTACCTATATTCAAACCCTCTTTTATATTACACACACCCTGGTACCCAATTCCCCTCAACCCAAATCCCTTCTCAAAACTCTCTTCATCTATATATATATATATATATAGATATATATATATATTAATATATATTAAATATATATTAATATTATATATATATATTATATATATATATATATATATATTCATATATATATATATTAATATTTAATATATATATTATAATTATATTATCTACAATAATAAATTAGAAACTGATAGGGCCTAAAGTTAAAATTTGAATTTAAAGTCACGGCACCTATATAAATTATTAAAAAATAAAAAATATTTAATAATAAATTATAAAAAGTATAAAATACCTATTTAGTATTAAATGAGCTAAATTAAAATGCAAAAGACTAAAATTAAATAATTAAATTATTAGATATTTATATAATATTTATTATAAAGCTACATATAATAAGCTACAATTATTCACAAAATCAAATTATCCTATAGAAGAAGAAAAAAAATTGTGAAAAAATATATATGAAATAATTGATCTATTTTAAAACTCTATGATCATAACTAAAACTAGATTATTAATAAAAAAAAAATAAAAAAATAAATTAAACCTTATCATGAATATAGTCTTTACATTTTTAATTTCTCAAAAATGACTATTTTCATTTCATTATATATATTTATATAGCTCATTTCAAAAATAAATTTTTTTCTCATTACTTTTTATTTTTATTTTATAATCAGTTTAATTTTTGTATCATATAAAAGAAAAAGTATGACATATATATGAAAAGCAACATTATTTTATTATATTTATTTATTTATTTTGTTTCATATATATTTGTTTATTTGTTTTTTTTTCTTTTCTCTGAGTTTTATTGTTTATTTTTAATTTAGTATTTTAAAAAGTTGACTTTCTATGCTTCTCAATTAATTATTTCATATACTCATACTTTAAATTTATTTTATTAGTCTTTATTATACATTACATTTATAAATAGCATTATCTTTATTTTCTTTTAATGTTTTCTATTAATTTTATTGTCTACATTATTTAGATTATTTTTTTATATCTTCAAAATTTTTATTATTAAGGATATTATTTTATTGATATAATATTAAATATTATAGTCCATAATAATTTAATAATTTATGATTTCTAATTTCCTTTCTATCTACATCGACATCTCAAACTTAATTACATTATTGTAGTCAATTTATATTAATATTGTAAGTCAACATATTATTTACTTATAATTGTAATTATTATTGGATTATTATAATATAATATTAATATTTAATTATTAATTATTATTATATTTAATATATTATATTATTAATTTATATATTATTTAATTATTATAATATATTTATATTATTATTATTAATTTATTATATATTTAAATATTATAATATTAAATTATAAAGTATTAATATTATTATTTTATTATATATTTAATTAATTATATTATTATTATTATTATATTATTATTATTAATTATTATTATATATTATATTTAATTAATTATATTAATTATATTTATTATTATTATATTATGTATATATATACTGTATTTTAATTATTTATTTATTATTAAATTAATTTATTGAATTAATTTAATTATTATTGTTAATATATTGGCAATTGTTATATTATAATTATTATTATTTAATTATAATATATATATATATTAATATATATAATATAATTATTATTAATTATATAAATTATTATTATATTAATTATATTTAATAATTATAATATTTATAATTATATTATTTTTATATAATTATATTATAATTATTAATTTAATTTATTTAATATTAATTATTATTTAATTATTATAATTAATCATACTTGTAATTAACATAATTTTATTTACTATTTAATAATATTTATGTCGCACAATAATTTATTTAAAGTTATTATTTAATAGTTATATACATTAAGTATTATTGTAATATACTATTTAGGTTAGTATTAATTATATAAAATAGATTATATTAATGAAATTATTATTTATTATTATTTATATAATTGACAATTAATTTAATTATATTATTTAATTTAATATATTAATTATTATTTATTAATTATTTATTAATTAATATATTATATTATATTATTTAAATTACCAAAGCTTTTATTATTACAATGTTATTAAAGTAAATTATATATATCATTAATATTTATTATTTATTATTAATTTATTATTTATTGAGATTTATTATTTATATTTTATATGATTTTAACTTATAATATATAATATAATATATGTATTAAAATATATTTTACAATATATTATTTATTGTTTACGCTATTTGCAAATGTTTATTATTTATATTTTATTTTATTTTAATATTATTAATTTATTTTATATATTTTATTTTATTTATTATATTATTGAGCAAGATACTCATTTATATACTAGTATTTAAAGTGTTATTAATAATTATAAATATAAGTTTTTGAGTTGTATGTTAACTGGTGTATAATAATAAAACGGAGATATTAATATAGAAAAAAATTCAGTAAATGAATATTAAATGAAATAATTTTATGATAATGTACTATATATATAGAAGCAATATTACATCAATATAACTTATAACGTATCCATACTTTCCCTTTAAAATACGAGTATAATTTTATATAAGGAGAATTTAATTAATTATTGTGATTATTTAATGTATTTTTTGTTTTTAGAGTTTTGGTTGTATGCACAATATATTCAAACTATCTGAGAGTTTACTCAGATGATAATATTTTTAATTATTAGCTCTTAATTATATATTACATATATATATATATATATAATAATATATTAATATATAAATATTATATATTATATATATATAATATATAATATATATATTAAATTATTAATTATATATATTAATTATATATATTAAATATATATATATATATATATATCATTAATATATATAATATATTAAATTTTATATATATATATAATATTATATATATTATATATATTAATTATATATATTATATAATATAATGATATTATTAATATATATATATATATATATATATATATATATATATATTATAATATATATTAATATATAATTAATATATATATATATTATTATATATTAATATTATACATATTATATATATACTATAAGTTATAATATTTATATATTAATAATATAAATATTATTATATATAATACAAATTAAAAATTATTAGATAATAACGGAGGAGTTCAAAGTATAAGTACGAAACGTTAATATTGAATATACTACAATATTATACCCAGACAACGTCATGGATTTAATATATTTTCACACTAATTTAGTAGTAATAATCTAATTATTATATCCATATGTTCTTATAAATTTATAGAAAGGGATAAGTATTATACCACGTACTA
Source organism: Trachelipus rathkii (assembly GCA_015478945.1). Taxonomy (NCBI): domain Eukaryota; kingdom Metazoa; phylum Arthropoda; class Malacostraca; order Isopoda; family Trachelipodidae; genus Trachelipus; species Trachelipus rathkii. The sequence goes on along the minus strand of JABUQX010024591.1, from coordinate 58,319 downwards.
TGAACTAGAGGAGTATAGTAAATAACATATAAATATATTTATTAATTAAATATATATATAATTATATATTATAATAATATTATATCATATTATATATATATATCTAATATATATAAATATATATATATATTAATATATATATATATATTAATATATATATTAATTATTAATATATATATATATATATATATATATAATATATTAATAATCATTTATATATTATGTGTGTATAACATATATTAAAATATATATAATTATATTTATATATTAATAGAAATAATTAATATATAAATATAATATATATTATATTAATTAATATATATTATAATATATATAATATATTTAATTAATTAAATAGGTGTAACTGTGATTATAATTATTATTTAATTATATATTTTTATTATCGATGAAAATTACTGATACACAAAAATAGTATCTTTTATATTTAAATTGTAATATTATGTATTTATTATATTAATATAATATAATATTTATTATATATAATATATTATATATAATTAATCATATATATAATATTAAATATCTATTAAATACTAAATATAATATATTAATTATTATATATATATATTATTAATTATAATATATATATATAATATTTATATGAATTAATTGAAATTAATTAGTTATAATATATCCCATAAAGATATATTAATAATGAATATATTATATAAAGGATATATATAAATATATATATTAAAATTATTCAATTAGTTGTATAAGTATCATCAAGAAAATTAAAATGAAATATTTATAAAATAAAGCATAAATATAAATATAAATATATATATTAAATTATTTAATATTAATAAATATAATATATATATATATATATTATTATATATATAATATAATAATATAATATTATATAATAATAATTATGTTCTAACCAACCTTAATTACTTAATGTTGAGGTATATGTGATCTGGTAGTTAGTAAATACACTTAATCTACCAAATCACTTATATAATGATGCATATTGGCGAGAATCAACTCGTTACTCATATATATTTATTGATACTACTATTATAATATAGTAACACAGACATAGGTACGCCGCTTACTATTTCTATTCATTATATATCATGGATTAAAAGGTTACCGTATTTCTGGTTTAAAGTGAGTATATCTTTAATTACGTCAGGATATGTACACATCGCAGGTGTTATATTCCATCTACTTAAGTATAAATATTAAAGATAATAAATACCTAACCTCACTCTAATAACCTATATATAATACTATTAACATTAACACTATTATTATTATATAATTTCTTACTATACTATAGTATAATAATAAATATATAATGATGATTTATATATATTAGTATATATATAATTATTTAATTCTATATATGTTATTATATTACTATTACATCATTATTAATTCTAATATTATGATAGTTACTTACTATAACTATGATTATAAATATATATATTTCTACGTATATTTAGTAAACGGATTTATATACTATAATATTATAAGACTTCTATTTCTTAAATTATTAATAATGCATATTAATATTTATTATCTCTCAAGCATCTTTTCATTTTGATATTATATGTTATATTACATGTGTAATATAGGTATATGTATCTGTGATTATGTTATATTGTTGACATTTTTCAATGGTGAATTTTCACTAGAATTTAGATGATAATATTAGTAGGAATAATCTTGTATGACCTGAATCTAACACTTGCAATATTACTTATAATATTATTTCTATAATCCTATGAAGTAATATACAGTATAATAATTATTAATATATATATAGATAATACACATTATGAAGTATTTATTATATTATTTTTATTTCTACATGTATTAATATTATATTCAATAGTTAATTCATGTTAGGAAGCTATTATGATGCCACGTGAGATTATGAAATACAATATATTTGTAAAATGTTTCTAAACCACTTTCTCTGCCCTCACGCGTTCATGCGTGCTTCCCCTTTCTTAAAACTTATGTGTTGCAAGACATTGTGAGAGCAAATTTACACTTAATCGATCATAATATTGATCTTGATATAATCTTGATATTAATTATCATTATTTTCTATTAGAGAGCTAAGGGAGCCTAAGTTTATTGTATTCGTCGTAGACACACTCAAAAATACTCTGAGTAGGTAAGTCCATGTAGTACTTCAATACGATCTTGTATATAATTACATGATCTCTTTATCATTGATCAGTTATTTAAACTATCTTTTTAAGCTAATATTTTAAATATAATAAAATATCTGTTATATTTTAATTTTTATATTTATCTATACTATTATATTAGACATATAATAATTATTTAATATATTTATTACACTATATATTTTAAATTAATATATATCTTAATATATATGTATGGTTATGTAAAAAGGTTTTGTTTCGTGATTACTGTGTGATATAATGATTTATTATGGCTACTTCTACTGATTTCAAGCTGAGTTAACTCAACATAATATCATTCTTACATATATAAATGTTGTACCTATTATGAAAGGGTGAATAAAATCACTTTTTTATTAAATATAATAATTTTAATTTATAATTATTTATACCCTAATACATTCCTAGACAGAGTATGTGAATATTTGAATTAATACCTCTAAAATTCAGATCTACCTAATGTAATTTGAATTAATACAATAAATCACATTCCCTCCTTCGATAAATTATAACATACCAAGACTCGGCTTCACCTCTAGTCGAATACCTCATTTTTATTATTCATTAATTGATTATTATAATATATATCCATATGTATAATATATTATATATTTTACATTTAAATATAATATTATATATTATATAAGAAAATAAAAATACTCTTTTGTAAAATTTATATTAATTAATAAAATTAAATTGTTTGTAGTTAAACTATCAATTATATATCACTTAATTTTATTAATATATATATTTATTTATATAATATATGATATAATTAATTAATAATTATACACCTTTATAATTTTATCACTTATTAAAGCATAAATGATTAATTATATTTACGATGAATGGGTCAGTATCCACTAAAACTAACAAATAATAATATTAACTATGCAAATTTCAAAATAAATTTCATTATATCTCTATTATTAAAATAAATTATAACTACTTTTAGTTGGTTAATTTATATATGGATAATAGGACTACAGAGATAAAAGTTGTGGAGATGATTACAACAGATAATCACTGGAAATATCTTTATTCAACTTTATATTTATAAATGGATAAAATATTTATATATATTCATATACAATATTGATTTATTTACTCATTTATATATAATATAATTACATACAATTAATATCTTATATACTTACATATCTATCGCTATAACTGGTAGCCTATATCTTATATATTTACTATATATCTAAATTAATATTACCCATTAATACTTTACACTAAATATCCTATACTTATAAATAATAATGGATTGAGGTATAAAATTATCTGATCTAACGACCGTTAGACAACTTAAGTGCGCATGGGTGATCATCGACTATTAAAAACTCCGTCGCGGGATAGTAATGTATTCGCTAGTACAATTTAGACACTACCCATTAATGCAAGGACTAACAGAGGAAGTGCGAACAACGTACACAGTAAGATGTTCTATGCGGTCAGAATAATATGTGTTCAATTCTTGTATAAATGGACAGCGAATAATGAAACTCAGCAGGAGAGAGAGAGACGGTAATGAGAGTAGAGAAGAGATAGATATAGAGAAAGGAGGAGAAGATAGGAGAGATAGTAAGAAGAGATGAGAGATCTGCCCCTCTCTGAAGAAGAAGAGATGATATATGCAAAAAAAATAAAATTTATTTTAAATAATGATTGTTAATTAATATATTTACTTAACTCAGTTATACTCAGTTAAAATATAGCTAGCTTTTAATGTTTATCAACCCCCGAACTACTGCCATATATGAGACCTAAAGAATTAAGAATTTAATATAATTATATATATATATTACAATATATAGTAATATATATAATAAGTTATATATAACTATATATCTAATAATATTTAATATACTATATATATATAATAATATATAATTAATATATATATATATATATATAAAGAATCTGATATATATATTATAAATAAAACAAATAACATATAGATTAATATAAATATAAATATGAAGATATAACTATTTATATTATATTTATATTAATATGATAGTAACCTAGAATTCAGCAATAAACCCTAAAGCTAAGAAAATTAGAATCAAGCAATAGAAGAAGGACGGAAATTTAATATATTATCGTATCACTAATATAAGATAATTAAGGTAAATTGGAAAGGTAAGGTAGTAATCAAACACAGAACTATCTGTCGTATAAAGCAAGATATACACTCACAATATAGAGTCATTAAATTTCATTCGTGTAATTTAATATTAAGGATCTCCTCAAGCCATTTTCTTTTACTATATATATATAGTTTCAAGTGCTGGAAACACCCTTGTGTTATTAAATTTATATCGTTTTGAGTAAAGTTCACCATTTCTGAAGCAATGATAGAAATGTTGAGACACATTTCAACAATTTAAAAATTTATAACGTCAAATGAAAATAATCTAAAATTTCCACAACAATGCAACAGTCCTCCTTTACATTCAATAATTAAATATTGAGAGAGTTAAGATTGACAATGACCGGTATTGAAAATATCGCTTCAAAAATAATTGTGATTGAAATATTTTTATTGAAAACAAAATAGTTAATATATTGATTACAATTGGTAAATACGATGTTATTTATCATTGTTATCGAGTATATATGCCAATATGGAATGTCAGTAATATTTCCGTACTTATATTACTTATCTATGAAGTATATATTCCGTAGATCATACTTCAAGCCAACCTTGCAACACTGTGCACACACCTCATGCAACGCAATGAATCGTATCAAGATATCCCCCGTAATAGATGAGTCCTTTCCGAAATAATAAGTATGAAGAGAGACTAAGAAGTAATAAATTTAGGAAGTGAAGGGGTAAGTATTATGAGTTTGCAATAATATCGCAGAGTCAAGTGATGATAAGCTTGATAAATGTGATGTCAGCTACGAAAGCATATTATATCACTGAAGAAGTTAGAGAAGAAAGAAGATGCGTAAAGAGATATGAATTACTGCCAGATATATCATATGAACAGTTTGATTATAGCAGGTAGTCTTTTGATATATATTAATTATTCCTATTTAATCATTTACTTATTATTAGATTTGTTACTTTTTCTTTTATTACTTTTTTTAATTATTATCTTTTATATACTTTATTTTTCTTATATGTTATCTTATTTGTCTAATTTCTCATTATTTTTCATAATTTATCATTATTTGTATTAATTTCTTTACATTATTTTTCCTTTTTTCATTTATTCTTTATGTTTTATATTGTATTATATTATTATTTTTATTTTACCTTTCCTCACTTTTTATCTTATTGCTATCTTACAAGTTTTCTTTTATTCTAATTTTTTTACATTTATTTTATTCCTTTTTTATCCTTTATTGCCATATTTCTCAATATATATTATTTGTTATTACACTTTTTTCATTATGTATTCTGTATTGGTATTATCCTCACACACTCACTCACTCACCTACACATTCACCTCTTTATTTATATATTTATTATATATTATTCTTTTTCTTCTTCTTATGTTTACTTATTTATAACTTACCGATTTATTTTCCATTTCATTTTCTGAGTATTCATAAGAATCACTTCACAGTCTATATATTTCTTCATAAAATATCCTTCTATATGCTTTCTCAACTCGTATGCAGTGGAAGAAGTCTTCGACGTCTAATATTCTAGTACTATAGGTGTGAATCATCTAAAAATACTTCAATTATATTATTAGTGTAGCAGGGTCTGGATAGAACTGGGACCTCAATACGTGTAACGAAGGCCAACTTTGTTGCTGCGAAAGTGAAACTATCTTTGGTCACCCTGTCCAAATAGAATTCCGACCGTTCACGTCAGGAATACAAACAAGAAAAATAAAAAAACTAACAGTCAGAATCAAGCCCGTGTTCAATCCCGAAACGCCGCTTGTCGTCCACTTTGGTGGGAGCCTCCTCCCAGATTTCGGACCGGATAACAGTTCTGGTAAGCGGGAAGAATCCTAAAAAAATTGCTGTCAATCCCCAAAAACTCTTAGATCACGGAACAGCAAAAAGCTGGAGCTATTCTGAAAGTGCTCGACGATTGGCTGCTTATGATTAACATAACCTTACGAGCTAATAATCTCGTCAAATAGATTCAAGACATATACAATGTTTTATATTTCAACAATGTAGTGCTTATGACTATATATATCCATATCAAATCTTTAAATAGTCACTAAAGTTCTTCTCATCCTGGGCTTACCAACAACAAATTGATACGAAAGTTTGGGGTGTGTAGATCTTGCTACCGCGTAAAATTTGCCGCTTTATAGTGCTATTACGCAACATTTTTAAACCCGTGAGGTTCTTTCTGTGGCTACAAGCTAAATTGCGCTTTTGCTCCTCGTCCTTAAGCACATGCTAACGAACGACATCGATATGTCTATATACGAAATCTTTTTATTCCAAAGAGAGATAAGAATGAGTAACCTTCATGAGCGAGAGACAGCAGAGGCCTCTCTTAATAAGCTCACTTCTCTTTGGCCAATTATATTCATAATTGGCCGCCTTAATGAGCAGATTAATTCGCATTCTTTGCTGAGGAAAATGACACTGATAAAACTTCTAAAGAGGTAAGTGAAATTATCTGAGTCTTCTCATACACGATTAAGCACTCTTCCGATTATATTTAATATGAGAAAATGGCTTTCTTAACAGAAATAATAGATCATAGTTCTCAATTGATCGATTAATATATGTAACTATACCAAAACATAAATATTGTTTATCTAGTATAAAATGAGTAATTTTGCTATAATTGATATTTACAGTTGATGTTAGGTAGGAAAGTTGATGTGCCTTATAATATAGCTTATAGATTTAAGTATAGAAATTGATAGTACTATATTGTCATATAATAATAAACATAATGTTAGCTGACTAATGTGAGAATGAACTTTATGTATCTTTATCACAGAGTGAACTTACTAGGCCTTTCTCATACAATAGAATATAAAAAATATATGGAAAGGTAAGTCATAATAGGTCCCATGTGGAGGAGAGAGATACTTAACTTAGTTATATAGATTATTTTCTTCTGCGCTATATCTGGCATCTTCGAAAATTTCAAAAAACTCCATTTCGAGGCCTAGAATCATGAGGAGCTGAGGGAAATATAATTTTCACTACGTTTATATTACCTTCTCTCATTCACACTATCGTCTCAAAATTATTTTATATTATGAAAAGTAAAGACTTTAAGAGTTAAATATACTCAAATTAACTCTAGATCGCGGGTCTTCTTACAGAAAAAAAATTGATCCCCACGATAGAATTGGGAAAAATATAAGATCACATATTCTAACTGGCCAGCACATCTTGCAATATCTGTGTGACATATATATCTTAAATATATTTATCTTGGTATATACCCACAGATCGGAATGAAATCGAGATCACAATATGGATATTGGTCGAACATACATACGTATATTCACACGTGACATCAGCGTGCGAAAAGCTACTTGTACTTAATGCATAATGTATCGAGAAAAGTTTCAACTTCCGGACCAGGTTGCCTGCTCGATCACAAATCAAGAACAGTCAAATCACACGGATCCACGAGCTTTTGTAATCGCTCACACATAAAAATACAATTTTAACTACTAAAATACTTATTAATTTAGCGTAGTCTCAAACAAAACATTATTTTCTTCCAGAGTGATATTTCTACATATTCCGTATCTGAACTAGTCTCACCGATATGTCTAACAGTGCACTGATCTCGGAAACAAATCTGCTATGCAGTTTTTGTTTAAAATATTATTCCAGCTCCTCATGGATACGTTCAATACAAGAATTCTATAAGGCGAGAGATGGCTTCTCTGCTTCGCCGCTTACATAGAAGAGTGGTTTATTTCACTTGAAGTTTCTCCATCAAAGTATTAATGTAATTGCACAATTAATTTACTCTCTTTTCTACTATTATAAATATCTAAGTCATTAGAATTTGAAGCAGAGTTGGTGTGGACCCAAGGATTTTTGATCATTCAGTTCTTTTCATCCCATTACCTTTTCCCATCCTTTCGTTCACTATTCCCTACTCGTATTATATTCTTAAACCGGTGATGAATCGACATTCTAATTCTACTACTTAAATATACCCTTTTTAAATTTGCAATGGATTTCATCGTAATAAATTATTTAAAACTTAGAGGGAGTGAGTATCATAATACATAAGTATTAGTTAGTTTGCACTCATCGCCTAAGTTTAGATTATCTCATTAAATAACAATGTAATTATCACCACTCTAATTAAAAAAGTACTATAATAGAATATATATATTTAATATATATATATCTATTAATAATTAATATATTATATATAAATATATATATTATATTATTGATATATAATAATTATATTATAATATATATATATATATATTAATATATATAATATAATATATATTATCATTTATTTAATATAATTATTTGCACATAAAGAATTTAATGCTTTAATAACATAGCATGATATAATTTAATTAATATATTTTTAGTAAATAATTTCTTAAAGATATTTATTTATATTTATGTATTATATTTATAATACTATTTAAAAAATACTGAGAAAAAAATAAAATAATAAGAAATATTTCATTATAGGAGACGATTCACCTAAGCTCTACTACTATTTATGCGTATAGTCCGTATGAATAATTGATAAATGAAAATTAGTCTTATTGTCACGTAAGAATTTATCAATTAGGCAATTAATGATTAAAATTTTTATGAAATTAATATTATTATTATAAAAATAAAAAAATTAAATTAAATATACTCGGTAACATGAGAGTGAGATGAGAGCTATTATATATATAGAAAGCTCTCCCCTTTCTTTGACGAATATCACAAACCTATGATTCTAAGTTACCTCCACTGAGGTTAAATTTGAAAAAAGAAAAACTATTTATCTCTTCTAAACACATCTATATTGAAATTTGATAATATCACAAGGATATAATTAATAGAAAACGACCACATGTTATATTAATATAAGTATAAGGAAAGTTTAAGTAGAATAAATGTAGAGAGGGATTTCTTGTGCACAAGAAGAAGAACTTCACCATTGTCATCCTGTTTTTTTATGATATTAGAATCCTCAAACCTATAAGTAACCTAATCAACTCAAACTTAGAAGATATACGGGTATACAGAATAATAAATTAAAATAAACGAGAAAGAAGATAAAGAGAATCTATTTCTCATAACCTCTTTACATGGACGATTTTTATAAAGCTGATATGTACATACCTGAAGTTAAAGAGGTAGAGGAGGCAGAGAGTACAGTATTAAAAGGTGGTCAGTTATGATATTTTTTCATCGGATATTAGATAATGGATTATTTAAGGTATTGAGAGAGGATAAGTCTGAGGCGTTCATAGTTTAATAAGAACATAAATAGGAGTAAATAAGTAATATATAATATTACTCAATATGTTCATATTAAGTTAAAATAACATCATGGTTAAATAAACTAAGTATAATTCATAATAAGCATGGATACTAAGGATAAGGAACTTATCAAATTAATACTTTGAGTGCGTATAGAGGAGTTCGGGATCAGGATGAATAAACACAATTAATGAAGAGAGGATTTATTATAAAAGGAAATTCACATCTACAGAAGTGAAGTAAAATATTATATAACTACTTAAATTAATAAACCAAAAAACTATAAAGTTAAAAGTTATTTAGGAATTTTCTTGCAGCAATTTGAGATATATATATATAGTTTTTATGAATTGTGGAGTGGAGTAGCCATATATATATAGCATGAAAATAAAATATAATCATAGACACAACCACAGAACGGAAACCTCTCTTCACCTATGCATCACAAAATTAAATCAAACAATAATATATGAATGCACAGCTCATATATACATCCCGAGAGATGAAGGTAGGTATTGGGAACGCACATCGTATAAAAGAGACGAGAAAGACTCGACCAAAAACCTCGAGAACCTAAGAACGCGAGCATTTTAGCAGAATATCGAGATATTTGAAGGAAAAGATGTACTCAAAATTCCCATTGGTTGGAAATTAAAACATGACTATATAACATGAAAATAGCTAAGTGACTGGAACCAACCGTTCAATAATTAAAAAAGTGTCAAAATGACTACCATTCCATTGGAATATTAACAATCGACCTAATCATAGAATCTTTCTTCAGAATGGTACGATAAATGGATATTGTAGAATATATATGCCGTAAATACAATAAGAGCATAGAAATAGTTTTTCCTCACAGGACATTGTAGAGAAATACTATCGAGAGAACGATATGCGAATATCTGTATGAATTGGAGAGACGTAAATTCATTTTTTATACTTTTTTCACCACCTCTTATAAAAGTAAGTACTGCACACAAGGCCTTACGAAAACACGATAACATACTCTTATAAGAAACAACACTTTGCGCATTTCAAATATTTTAATATAATGATATGTACAAGAACTTCTACATTAATAACGCTACAGGATATAGGTGTGCATTAAGATACACAAATTGTGTTCTAAAAAAAGTCATATTCGAACACTGACAGTCGATGGCTCACATTGAGATAGTGACTTCAGTAGTGCTTTTTGATTGTAGTTCTCTCAGTACGACCTTGTGTCTGAGAATATAATTTTGTTCCTCACGTGTTCATGTGTGCAGAACACTGACTACTTACTTTGTGAGTAATATAGTAATCATTATATATAATATATTCGGAAAGACAATAATACACATTAATGTATACAATACTAATTCCATTATTACAAACTTTGAGCATACTATATATAATATTTAAACTACCATAATAATCACATGTGAAATTAATAATTCCCCGACTGCAATAGTTAGATATATAGACCTAATTATACTCCAAATCTTATTAAATTGAATTATATGGTAGGCATATACCCACCGAATAATATATATATTTATTGTACACAAATAATATGAACCTGAGGTATTATAATTGTAATTCTAAGTTCTTGAATAGGAATACATACCAAGAAAATGCCAATTAATAAGGAGAGTAAGGCTGCTCGCCAATCACTCGCTCATATGAGATAGGGTATGGGCCCTCTAACAGAGATTGGAGATAGATTTTTAACCACCAGACCAACAGAGATTGAGACGACATTACCAATACAGAAGGAATCGGGCGCGAATGACTGTGAGTGAGAGGAGAGTAGCACACGCTCAATGCTTGAGAGTGGGGATCACACTATGGAGCTAGTGATGATAACAGCTCTCTCTAACGTCTTGATCATATGCATACAGAGTTTATACACAGATCCCTTGCATGAAAAACTCGGGGCCTACACGCGGGAGGTACTAGATATAAGACAACGGAAGTAATAACAGGAAGCCTCTTCGCGGCACATCATAAGGAGAAGTTATGGTCTATGGGGAGTTGTAGTAGTTGCGGAATGACTTATGCTGCTTACTACAATGGTTTGGAGCAGGACCGAGACTGAATCTGCACCTCGGAAGTCACCGTCTCATTATAAATATGTATGTAGTTTAAATATATTCAATATATATATATATATATTATATATATATATATATATAATATATATATATAATATATAAATTAATTATATATATCTATTAATATATAGTATAATAATAATATAAATATATTATATTATATATAATTAATAATATATATAATTATAATATATATATTATCTAACTTTAGAGTGGTTTTCACGAATCCTAGAGCCCTCGCCTTATTGTTATAATATACATAGTTGATTATTTTACTATAATACTTAGATCATCTATACGATGGCTAATAAGAAGAGAGAATATACAATACTTTATAAGTCACTTATTATATTACGAGTAGTCTGAGTGGTAAAACTTACTTGCATAACAACGTGAGGGCTCTGTTTCGAAACCCGCAAAGGAGAGATTAATAATATCTAATATATATATATTTAAATACTTCAACAAGATAGAATATAGAATATATAATATTATTAATATATATATTAATATTAATATAATAATATTATTAATTCTATTATTGTGTATTTATTATAGAGAGTAGAATATAGCGTATAGATTAGCATAACAAAATCATAAAATGTTCTAGCAATTAATATAAAAAATATTACCTATTATCTTACATTTGGTCTTATGGTGTGTAGGTGTCTCCTCAATAGACTAATGCCTAATATTAGTTAATCGCTCTTTACTGTCTTGGCTGCTTCATATTACGACTAAATATAACTCCATCCACTCCATAGAAAAACATTTACAAACAGCAACGCTTAATATATTCCTTATAATATATCCTAATATATCACATAATTATATATAATTCTACAATCCATACTCTTCTATAGCAATTATATCTATTACAGACATTTCACTATCTACTTTAATTCTAGTGCGGGGTAGAGAAAGAATTGAGCCTCACAACGTAAGTTTCTGCTGTGTCGTAGAATGGAGGACTATAAAGTAGGACAGTTGGTTAAGTTTGGGTACTGGCCTATGCCTCAACACCTACTTATATTTATTGTCACTCAGGTATAATGCAATCTAATATAACCTCCAGGAATTTCGTATCGCCTGTCAGTGACCTTCTTAATCTTTTCGAGACGAAAATGCATGAATCGTTAATGGTGAATTAACAGTTATGGAAAGTGGATGAGGAATAACAATGATTTGAGAGATGAAAGAGGAATGGAGAGGTGATTAGGATTATATTTATAAGAAAGTACTGCAATATTTTGAGGTATAGCTCACTCGCTGATGACTAGAAAAATAAGATCTGAAAGTAAACTAATGAAAATTATAGATTATGTGTGTGTAGGTGAATATGTCTAAATGTGCTGTGAGTTAGTAAAAGGAATTGAAGTATGGGGAGAGATAGTTACAATTGCTGATGATGTACCTTGATGTGATATGCAGAGTAATATTGGTAATATTTTGTTTGTGTGAGTACTAGAGTTATAATATAATAATATTAAAACTTAAAATATTTCAAATGTCAAGGTAACGTGTGGTTGTGTACATATATGGTGAGTTCAATCATGAGTGGAGTAATGTATGAAGGGAATTATGACGATTTATAATATATTTACTGGATAATCTATAATATGATTTTTGATGGTGGGAGTAGGTAGCTTCAAGATTGAATTGTGTATGCGAGATTTGTAAATACACCTTAATTATGGTTGGTTTAAGGTGAATCACAATAAGGATGAGTGAGGCGAGCACGAGGAGATTGGTCTTTGGCGAGCCGCGGCTGAGAGTACAAATAAGCAACACCTCGGTAAAAAAGAAGAGTATTGATTGTCTCGGCTGCATGGCAACACGAGCGCCTCATGTGCTCTATCGCCATAATAACCTAGTTTCTATTATATATTATACAAAATGAGTATTCAAAGTACACCTGCACCTCTTAGTTACGTGCGCACGCCCACATCATTATATTTCTTAAGAGAGTAGGTCCTCGGCTGCAAGGTAGCCATAGATGAGCCTCTATCGAGAAGTAAATTAGGGTGAGTGCTGCTGAGTCTCTGAGCTCGAGAGAGCAAGAGCACTGTGGAAGTATTGTTGCACGCACTCGTTAAGAGTCCAGATCCACGCAAGTGGGTATTCAGGAGAGGTGGTCAACACACTAAGCAGATCATTATGTTTGTATTAATTATATTAATTTATAGAATAAATATAAGTTTAGTATATGGTGGAATATAGGAGAGCTTTGGAGATGTAAGATGAGGTGAAATTTAGGAAGGTAAGCGGGTAGAATTAGAGTGGGTAAGATTTAAGTGAACTATAGGATAATATAAGGATAAGTATTATTAATGAATGACACTATTTACAATTAAAATTACATTTGAGATAATTGTGACAAAGTATGAAAATGAACAAATAAATCCTTAAGTACATATATATGAAGGAAGTAAGTGTTGTTAGTTATAGTTATATGCAAAATGAGTATGGTTAGAATTAGTGCTAAAGTAGAGAAGTAAGAATGTTAATACAAGGTAGTAGTAGATAAATTGAAAAAGGTGAATTGCAAAGCACTGTATAATAAGTTATAAAAAGATAGCGAGTAGGTTTATATAGTGTAGCTATAATATGATCTCATGATTGTCCGCATCTACAAAAAAGACATATAGAAGTTCGGATGAGATAGTGAAAGCGATAACATAATGGAATACACTAAGAGAGAAAGCGACACTAACCTTGTTGTCGTATAAAATTGTTAGTGTTGGATCTCAGGAACTGTAAAACAGTTTGGAAGTGATGGATTTAATTGGAGTGCTAATATAAATGTTATGCCGCTCTTACAGTAATCCGAAGGGATATATGAGCAATAAGGATATAATTTATGGGAATTTATAGGTTGTATATATTTGGTTTCTGAGTATGCTATGGGAATTTATAATAGATGTTAGTTGGTAATTATTAGGTATGAAGATGAGACGCTATCGAGTGTTGAGGAGGTAGACTTATATTGGAAGGAAGATATACATTGTAGGATGTCGTTGTAAACACGTTGGTTAAGATGAGTGTGTTGAGAATTCAAGATCTTTTTCTCTATTATTACATATCTTTTTTATTTGAGAAAATTAGTAGTAGAAGATATATATATGTAACTTAAGGTTTTTATTGGACTATTAGACAGCTATCCACACGAATGGATGACATACACGGGTGAAGTACGAGGGAGAAAGTCTATCTTCCTGTGGCCGGATAGTTAGGTGGAGGAGGTAAAATGTGTTGTTAGGTCGCAGGATTTAAATCTGAGTAAGATGAAGCTAACTTTTGAATGGGGAGATCAAAAATATACCGTCGGCAAACTAAGAGTGTACATGACTGTTTGTGTCAAGATAAAGTATTTATTAGGAATATAGCATAAATCGACTTCGAGGTTCTAGGAGAATTATTTGAGAAGTCGGAGGTAGTAGATGGCCGGTGATGTGTCCTTTCGTTCTTACTGGAGATTGATAGTTAATACTTGTGTAATTTTTGGATAGTCCGCTTGTGATTATTAGATAGCACATATATGTGAGGGGGTGAGATGCGAGTAAAAAGGACAGAGGCGGAACGTTGTATTAGTTAGAATGATGGATTAATTCTTTAGAAAGCAGTATGTGTGAGGGTGCCCCACCTTATTTATATAAATTGTGCGAAAGATTCTGATATAATTTGTGGCGATATTCTTGACCAGGAGAAAATTTAGTAAGTATTGGAGAGAGGTTGCTTAGTTTGCAGTCCATAATTATCAATTTTCAATGAGGTGTAGGCACCAACAGTGCTGCGCGGGTTCTGCAGCTGTATAATCGAGTTAGATAAGAGTTATTAGAGGTAAATGTCGCGATTGTGCAAAAGTGAAGGACCTTCTCTGGTGGTGCAATTATATGTACAGCATCTGGTAAGAGCATTTCATTGAATAGAATGTGCTCCCCTTGTTTAATATCATTATATCTAAGCCAAAAGGGTATAACTAAAATTCTTTTAAAACGATTGTAAATATACGGGAAACAGATCGGTGGTATTAAGTGTATGCTAACTAAAGTACATGATATTGGGAAGCAGCTTTTCATCAAACACGCCGTGGCTGGGCAATCCTTGGATGGATCTAAGAAGACTAATTTTGAGTGGGCGCCTCTAGGTCCTTTATACATTGAAGGATATATAACTTTTTGTTCTAATACAGGAATTTTGCCATTATGGGTGATTAATTAAGTTAATCTAATGTTCTCTTCCTTTTCAGGTGAAGGTATTATTGAATTAAAGTTTGAATCAAAGGAAAGAAAACTTTAAAGATAAGTGGGAGAGTTCAAGCAATAGAGATTGCTCGGATTCGTAGTGTAGTGGTTAGGTATATGTATATATATTAAATACTCTAACATATTTAATTTTTTTTTCTTTAGAGACTTGAATTTTATACGTATAAGAGTGACCACTGCCTTAAATTGATTTTTATCATCATTTCATTTAAGTAAATTAAGAAGATATTAAACACTAAATATATGAAGATTATATAAGTCAATCAATATTGTAACAATGAAATAATAACAATTGCCCAGAAAGTGATTGTGCGTGTGTGGATACTAGTCTATTAGAATAATAAACGTAGGGTTATTTATGACCATATTCAAGACTGTTTGTTTAGTGAAATAGACTATTCATTTTTTGACGATTTCTATTTAATAAAGGTACCTACTTACTTTAACAAATTCTATTTCTCATATTTAGGGTAAATTATTATCTTAAGATATTTACCTAATAATTTTAGTTTCTATATGTTTATGAGCGGTCTTTTAATGCTTAGTTAAAGGACAGAGTGCTCATTGCAGATCCTCCACAAAAGTGACCGTAGTGGTTTCTGGTATCAGTCAGATCTGGAATCACGTGACCATGGAAAGAGGGGGTTTCTGGTGTTAAACAAACTTGGTGTAGTGGTACTGCCCACTCAAGAAGAAGCAGAGAAGTACGAAGGGTTAATGGAGAGAGGTCTAATGCTGGACCATCAGGAGTGTTCTTAGCGGCCATCCGCTTCTTCCAGAAATATCGGGAGCGAACTGTTGACAATCTCGCATCCAATGGGGACCCCCAATATTTGCAACTCCTGCCACTTCGCTTCGGATCCGAGGGCTCATAAAAAAATGGTTAAATGGTTCCTGAGATAAAAGAACCTTCCCTGACAAGGGTCGAGAAGATTCCATGGACGAGTTAGAAAAGGATAATGAGTAGCTGGAGTAGTCTAGCCTCTCAGGGATAAAGAATGTGGTGTCTTGCCCTCCTGTAAGGCACTGCTGAAGTGAGCAAATGCCTCCTCCTGGGATTGGTCTTGCGAGAGGTGATAAGGGTGCTTCTATTGGGAACCATCTTCTAAAGTCAGTTGACTGTCAGACTTTAAGAAATCACTAGCTCTATAGTTAGGGAGTAGTCTCTGTCTATTCCATGACCAGCAGCTCTAGTTGGTAGATAAGCCTTGTTGCCGTCGAAGAGGTGCAGCAGATGGTAATGTAGGATATGCTGGGGGACATCGTATAACAAGAGTAGGTGCTGAGCCCTGGAAAGAAGTCATGTTCCTAGTTGATCGAGTCTGGAGAGAACTTCAGAGCGAGAATGAGCAAGCAGTCCGTAAAAGTGTGGTTGATACATGGTTTGGCTGTGGGATATCTAACAGGATGGCAATGTGTATTTGTGAAAACGTGCACCCCTTCCCTTCCAATGGGAAACTATACATATAGTGCAGAGCTCGAATACTCTACTCTCATGCTCCTATACCGGATAGTTAGTGGATCCCGGGCTGTGATTGGCATCACATGAGGGTGGATTGTGATTAGAAAGGTGAAAGTCACTTTCAGGGCTGGTCAAATTTATAACGTTTAAAATATTTTCGATGTCTAGGAATATACTGATCCATCCTTGACTTTCATGGGTGGGAAGGGTTGTTAAAACTTAAAGAAGTCGCGGGTTTAGAGCACCATGGGAAACCCTAAAGGAATGGAAATCTTAAATTTCAGTAATTGGAGCTCACTTATGTTTCAAGTGCAACAGGGTGTCCTGAGGGATTTTACTCCTTACTTCTGTTGTAAAAATCATGCCCTTAGATATATTTCTAATATCTCTCAAGGCTTATAAAGCAGAAAGTACAGAACTTTGTGTTCGTGTTATCGGCTTAACCAGAATGGAATCATTCCTCATAATGCTCCTGCTATCGCTTCATAGGTGATACCTTTCCTCGCTCCTTCAGGAGTTTGCTTCGTCAGTTTCCTCCTTCTTTGGAGGACTATCTGTCCCGCCTGTAGAGGAACGTTAGAGCTATCATAGTGAATTACCCTCATCCACCTCCACAATCGCTCCCCCACCCGCACAGCGGTACGTCCTAACACCATTGTCTATGATCTCTATATATATTTTGGGAGTTTACTATCACCGCACTTTTATCTCCTAATCACCGTGCACATTCTCGGAATTCTCTCTATCTTAGGTGTGGGATCATGACATGGTCGTCCTTGCTTCGCACTCAACCTTCTGGTTGTCCATATTCCCCCTCCACTAAGAACCACTACCTTATAATTGATACAGGAGCTGAGATTTTGTCTCTCCCTTCAAATGGTCTGGGTCCGTGTGAGTGCATTCCTACCCAATTCTTGTAGCTGCGAACGCTTCACTGCCATTGGTACTTAACGGGAAACGTTCATTCACCAACGACCCTCTCCCTTCAGAGATTTTCCGATGGGTCTTCATAGTGGCTGCAGTTTCACTCAAACGATTATGGGCTTCAGATTTTTTGTGAACCAGTTCCACCTTCTAGTGGATCTCGGAACCAACGCTTGGTTGCGATTGTAATACCACTCTTTTCCTACAAAGGCAATTCGCCTTCTTGCGTAGTAGGAACTTCCTTTTCATTCTTTCTTCTCCCCCTTCCTCTCCTCCTTTCCAGAAGGACTTCCATCTCTTCTGCACCCCTGCTCTTCAATTGTCCCAGTTAAGCATTCAGGCCTCCAGAAACTACAGGTCCTCCGACCTTTGCAAGTGTTCGCCGCCCCGCCCCGGAGAAGCTAAAGATCGCTCGTGCTGAGTTGATCACGGCTTGAGTTGGGAATCGTTTACGACCTTCAAGAGCAGTTGGCTGCCTCCGTTATACACCTGGCCCTAGAAGCGTACCCCTGTAGATAATTAGGCTCTCAACTGCGATTACTGTTCCAGATCCTTATTTCCCGTCTCTCACATCCTTGCCTTATCACGTCCCACTCAGTGGTGCTACCAATATTGCAAAAAGACCCGATCGTGGGTCCGCGCCTATCACCAGATCCCTGTGCACCCGAGGACGTTCACAGACTGTCTTTATTGCATATTTCGGACTTTTTCTGACTTTGAGTAACCCCCTTCAGTGTTGGCGGAGATCCGCTCCTCAAACTTATCCCAGCGTCAACGACACTGTCTTGCGAGGGTCTAGCCTTTTGCTGGGACACACTCGACGGGCCGCCTTGTAGCTTTCCAACACTCTTAAGAAAGACGCAGGAGCACCCTTTCTGCTCTTCCTCCAGACTAAAACGAATACCGCGAAGGTCTGCATCAAGCGCCAAAAGATCCGCTTTTCGGTGTACCCTCTCTCGACGCTTCTAGGTCACACACAGTCTCTTCTAAGATATGTCGCCCCCCTCAGAAGCGTGTTGCCACATTCCCGTGACCTTTACCCGAGACTCAAAGCAACTGGAAACAGCTCAGTGCTCGAGATGCTTGAACTACTACCATCAGTTGCGCTCTACGCTGCAGCATCGTTGTCACGTCCTTTACAGAGCTCCTCGCGCCAGAAGAAAAGACAGGTGCTCGTCCAAGCTGGAGTGGAATCGAACAAGGGTCGCATTGGGCTTTCACTTCTTGCAAATGACGCACACTCAGCGGACGCCACTCTCCTTGTCATCTCACAGAACTATGCACCAACTTGCCTTCAGGTTGATCCGATCGCGTCGGAGGCGTCCTGCGAGGCCAACAACCTGAATGGTTCTTGGTCTCCTCTTGCCTCTTTCTCGAAGAAGCTACAGCCTGCTGGAAACCCGTGTACAGCGCCTTCGCAGGCAGAACTGGTTTAGCCAATCTACCATCTTGCGCTGTCTAAACTACTGTTCACTATACTTCTGGAGACGCCGGAATTTCAGCATTCCCACTCAATCACAAGCCAGATTTACCAATCCGACGCACATCGGCATCTCCGAAAGCCGTCGCCGAGTAGCTCTCATTGGAAGATGTTTCTCAGTTGTACGACACTATCCTTCCACATCCCAGGTTGGAATAATCTCCACGGCTCATATCACTTTCACGCATCGAGTCATTACCTTCCAATCTTACTTCTCCTGCATCACTACGAGGAACAGAGCTACGCACAGTCTCAGACAAGAACCCTCTCCCCCAAGTACTCTTCTCTGCAACTCAGGGTTTCTCCTCTGGGCACTTTCAAAGAAAACTCTCTGTATGAACGTCTATATGCTCCCATCCTATTAATTCCCACCACTGCTTTCCACCAAACCTGATTTTTCTTGCCCCTTCACTCTCTTTACTCATCCCCGGTATCCCAGCTCCAAGGCTAAATTACCCTTATGACTGTGGACGCCGGTGTTAGATACCGATGTACGAAGTGTGGACTCGTTCAATGCGTGTGTGAGTGAGAAGGCTGCACGCTCGACACCACACCAGTCCTCTAGGGAGGTTCTCTGCCCACTGGAAGAACGTTCTTCGAGGAAAGTACAGATCGACATTGGTTGTCCCCTCCTCCTTCTGATGAATTATCATAAGCTCATTATCTACATTATCTGACGGCTTCACCGCCGCCAGAAGCGCATTTCCTCTCAGAAAACCCGCTAACTGTCAAGTCATAGCCTAAAACATTTCATGACCCATTGGGGGTGCGGCCAAGGCGATACACCAAGCCATCGTTCGGGGTTACCGCTCTTACTGTGCACATCTGATCAAAGTAGACAATTGAATCATTTCCTGTTAAAGAAATTTCAGGCCTATGCTGGGTTTGTAGCGTCATCAAGGACCACATCTGGCTTCAAATGGTCAGTAGAAAAGAATTCACCGCCCAGCTGTAAGCTATCTTTGGCCCCTCCACGAGTGAGCAATGTGACCGAGGCTCTCCATTTTGTACTATATTGAGTCATTCACTCCGCCCTCGAAGGGAGATCGTATTTTTCAAATGCAAAGCCGCGGAACTGTCTATGGTCTCCCTTACACGCTTGCCATGGTTGAAAATTCTGTTTCTCAATCTTATCCTCTCCATCTGTTCATACCGTGTGTGTTGTATCTGTGTCTCCCGCACCCTGTGAACTAGATCCATTCGTTAGACCTGATCCACCTTCCAGACGACAGACAGTCCGCTCTTTTGTTCCGAGAGAACTGGCCACATGCACCCTTGTTTTCGCTCGTCACGACGCTCACAAGACTGCTCTACAAGCCTCGGATGACGCCCTTTAAGAAGTATTGAGCAGTCGGCAGTGAAATCTGACTCACAATTCAACGCACCTTAACGCGAACAGAGGTCGTCTGCGCATCGACCGTCTAAAGCCAGCTTTTAGGAGGCCGACCCTCGAACCTTTCAACTTTTCAACCTCCTCATGCATTCCGCTCTCCCTACCTTCACCTTCCCACCCCTGCATTGCCTCTCCGACATCTACTCTACCCCTCGCTCCGCAACTCTCAGCGATCTTCACTCGCTCGACTCTCTCCTGAAACCTTACTCCTACATACCCCTGACATTTACCTCCCTCTCATCGCTCTCATATCTCAGCCACCACGCTAGTGTCACCCGAGGAAAGAAAGGACTGTCTGTCTTGATCCGGTTACAGATCCCACCTACACTTGGACGGAACAAGAACCCTGACCAGCACTCTTGAAGACAGGCACTGTGGCCGACCAGACTCTACCGCATTCTGTCCTGCGGTCATCCTCTGTCTTGATTATCCTGTGATCTAGGCGTTACACCACGAAGAGGTCCATTGACCGGCTCAGGGAAAACACACATACCCAGACGAACCGATAAACAAACACTCACGAATCCAGGGTTCAAGTGTATTCTGGATTGGATCCGGCCTATGAGCAAGGATTCTCTCCTTCAGGGTGGACAGTAGCCCCCATAATTGGGGAGCAACCTCCAATAAATGGTCGATTATTTGAATTAATATCATATAATATATCATTGTATAGTTAAATCTTAATATATAATAATATGAAGGGGCCTATATTATCATTTTAAATACTATTATTTTAAATATATATATATCTACTTCTACGTTAACGAAACTATATATATACCTTTTAATATATATTATATCTATATAGAATATACAAATAAATACTAACAGTACAGATACTAGATAAGAGTTTTTCTCTACTAATAGCTATAGCTATATATAACTATATATATCTAAACCTATATATACTATATATATATATATTGGATAACAATTATATCATAATATAATATAGAGAGCCTTTACTTAGCTTATATATATATATCTATATATACAGATACTTAGTATAATATCACTATAATACTTCATAGTATACTATAAATAGTATAATATAGTTTATATATAATATATTATATACTAGAATATAGTAAATACTTATATACTAGAACTTACTTTTGACCTCAATGTCCCACAAGGAGCAGCCAACTCGCTGAATTAATCAACACCTTTGTTTGTAGGGTCCTGGCTCATACACACTTTTGATGTTACAAAAGGAAAAATTGTGGCGAAATGTATATTTCCAGTCCGAAAATTTAAAATTATAAAGCTAAATAAAAGATGTCCTTGCATATAAGTAGTCCTAATATTACATAACGAATTATATATATATATAAACATATGCGTCTATGGGAAAAGAAAAAAATAGAGATCCCTATTAAGTGGACGATTGGTAAGGTATGTTGGATACCTTTTGAACGGTAGTTCACAATATGAAACCAGTAGTCAGTAAGAACATGACGACCGAGCGCAATGGTTAGTAGGAATCCAATGAATTGATGCAGTGAACAATGCTGGATCATCACGCCAAACATTTCGAATGTGAGGGCCGACCGTTGACATTTGTGACTGTGTGTGTGCTTGCTGCGTGCGTCCAATGCGGTATAATGTGCAGAGATGATCACCTGCGTTCAAGCGCTTTCACGTTGGGTGGAAGAGAACCTTCCCGAATGTTCGCCTTTTAAAGTTTGCTAAGTTCCCCTTCGCTGATCATTCGCAACCCCAACAATCCATGCCGTGAATCGATAAGCTTGTCGGAGAGCAAGCGGAATGAATAAGTGACTCATTGGATGGACAGCACACCCTGTTTGAATGCATCCGAGGAAGTGACCCTTCTAGACAGCTCCACAGAAAGATACGGCAGCCATCCTAGCCTACAATTGTTTACGATTTCAGTGTGCTGCAGTTAACCCCTATGTGAGCAGGGGACGTCCAACACGAGATGCAAACTTATTCTTGCGAGAGTTTGATACGCACCGACAGAAAATTGTGGGCCATAGCGCATTGACCATTTCTGTTTTCTGAAGTAGGGGCTTAAGCGCTAGGAAGAATTCTAGCGATCTGAATAGAATACATCAAGAGTGGTCGTTGGTTAAGGAAAAAATTCGAGAGAGGGAATCATTAATATTGCGTATAGATTCTCGCCTAAAAGTTGAAACATGTGGGAGGTATGGAGAGTTGCGGGTTCAAGGAAAGGAATCTATTACACACACAACACAACACACTTGTCCCATATATATATATATGCCGTCAGTAAAGACTGGATTAAATCCAATGAGACAGGAATGGTGCGTTTAACAAGATAGTGGGATGGCTAGATATGGAAGAGAGAGATGTCAGGACCAAGCAGATTGGTGGGAGCAAGGAATAGCCAAGGTGTATACCCTTCATCATAAGAGAACGGCAGCACCTTTATCAAAGGGCTGTTGAGGATGTTAAGTATGTTATAAACTGTGTTTGAAATCGCGAGTAATTATGGCCGGATCTCTCCGCACGACCCTGGTGTCAGAGCATGACCGTTTATTAGAGTGTTTGAAAGCAAACAAACTTGTTCACATATATATATTCCTTCGAAGAGAGAGTCGCATTATTTCGGATTCACTGCACAGGACTCACCGAGAAGGACGATCGGAGGCTCGAGTGGACGATCGGATCACCTAGTTTGGAATGGGATTAACACGGTGTAGTGTGTTAAGTGGTCATCTAGAATGATCCAGAAATTGATTTGTTGACGGTTACAGAAATGGGCGAACCCATTTAAGGTTACGTTCGCGGGAGGAAGGTGGCAGGTTCTTCGACTCCCTTTTTTTCTTAAATAGTACTGCTGAGGTTTTGGTGGGTGAGAAATGGAAGCCATGGGAGTTACTCCATTGCGAAATATTCTCCATAGCTAGTTGAAGTTGTCGTTCAAGAAATGGCAGCCTGGCACCGGCAATATGTATCGCCAGGTCATCAACATTGAGAGATAGATTGACCGTCGCCAGGATAGAAGTAAAGATATCATTAAATCCAAAAGCAAAAAATAATACACTTAGAACACTGCCCCTCAGAACGTCATCATCCAAAGTAAAGTAGCATGATAGGACAGAAGAGCACAGAACCTTGATGGATCTTTTTGA
The DNA here is from genome assembly GCA_015478945.1 of Trachelipus rathkii. Lineage (NCBI taxonomy): Eukaryota > Metazoa > Arthropoda > Malacostraca > Isopoda > Trachelipodidae > Trachelipus > Trachelipus rathkii. The sequence goes on along the minus strand of JABUQX010024591.1, from coordinate 33,972 downwards.
CAAAAGGTATTTAATAAAGAGAGAGAGCTGTCCTCGGAAACTGAGCTAGTGAAGTTTAAGGAAACCCCAGTTCTCCACGTTGTGTCATAAGCTTTTTCAAAGTCAAAAAATACACCAAGAACCATCCCACCAGTAGAGTTTTAACAGTCCACTTTTAACAAGGGACAATAGTCCAGTTTTAACAAGGGATCCGCTGTCGAACGATTTTTGCGGCAAACTAAACTCGAACTTAAAAAAGCCCCTGGCGACTCACTCCATAACAGGGGAGGATGCGGCCCTGAACCATATCTCCATTATTTACAAAAGTTATGACATGGTCTCAGCCGAATTGGGCGTTCTAGTATGCCGACCAACGTATGGAATCTTTTCACTTTGAAATAGGGATTACAGAAGCTTAGTCCAAATAAATGGAAAAGAGATTTCAATCGAATTCCTGTTATTACAGGATGTTGAATAGGGCGTGGAATGAGAAATTATTGCAGAATCACTGTCTGCGGCCAAGGCCACGTCTTTGACTATCATTCTCGTAGCGCCAGTTTTGTTATCTGCAAGGTGTAAATAAGACGGTTAGAGGAGTATGATCGTCGCTTTCGCTGTTGAAAATCGTGGGCGGATTGCAGTGTTAAACTTTTTCAAATTTTAAGCTGCAGGATAGCGAGAAGGAGCTCCGAGTGGTAGCAAAAACCTAAAACCTAATGCACTGCCAAACTTGACTTTGAGCATAAAGAATCGTATATGTTAAATCAGGGCCATAACGAGGACTGTGGGAGAGTTGTGGAGCCTCTGCAAAATAATTATTCTTGCAACTTTTCCACCAAACAAGTGGAGTTGTGAGGTTGACAGTCGAAGAGTATAGGTCGAAAGTATGCTTACTGCTGGTCTACCGCATAAATTGACCGGGATCCGCCTGCAGTGCTGCTTCTAAACATGAATCCTGTTTTAGTTTGTGCGGCTCTTGATTGTCTGTAGAACGTATTTCCCTCTCTCGGTAAGCCCTTGTACAACAGCGTTCTTGGATACCCAAGGGGTGCCGAAAGTTGTGGAAGCAAGCTGTCTGACTGCCCTTGATGAATACTCTGAGCCTGGAAGAGTTAATGCATTCACAATAGTCTGGAAACCGTTTATGCGAAGGGAGAAAGTGGAGGTTAGCTGTGGCCTGATAAACGTGAGGTTCACTCTGCCTCGGTCATGAGGCAGCTGAAATGTGCGGTATATAACATTGGGCTAGGTCATTCATAAGCTATTGGTGTAAGAATGTGGCTGCGCGTATAATAATCAAGTGACCCAAGTTGAAGAGATCCATAAAGAGAGATGGGCTTCAAAAGGAATATCGATGCAGAGAAGTAGTGGTTGGTGTATGCTAAACGTTCATATGACTAACCGGTGTCTTATTTAAGGCATCCCGAGCGCGAAAGCGGGTTAGTCGGAGATCTGAGGAGGTGACAGATCTTGCCTCATAAGGATCCGAGATGTACAGATCTCCAGTATAACAACCGGCGCGTGTAGTGCTGGCGCTTTTACGATTCTATATAAACGTCACTCTGGGAAGCCGAAGTAGATCTTTGGCAGAGCCCAGGTGAGATCGCTAGTACAGATGGATACTGTGTTCACGCATTCGTCCTAGCTTCGACAGACGGCGAAGCTGACAGACTAGGGAATCTCCGATCCTGATGAATGAGACTCTGCGCCTCCCGTTTATCTATTCCTTCACTCTTTCCCCCGCCGATCCTGTATTTCCAAACGCGATGGAATAGAACGTTCGGCTGATAAAATAACATAAATTGAATATCCTTGCAACAGATATGAACTTTGCTTGCCAACTATAACTGTTTACTAGTGAACACAAGTTCTTCCAAACAATCAAAATGAGAGTAGAACCACGACCAATTCCATTGAAGGAAGTGATCATCCTGATGTCGTCATATTATGATGGTGGTCTATTACTAACAATTGTCTCTATGTGGCTAGGGGTACATATGAGGTGGATACAGATAGGAGAAAGCATGGAGCCGTGTCTCCGACGAAGGGGAAACCCCATAAGTAGTGAGTCCATGTTATTATGTGGACATGGTGGGTCGTGGGAAGAGCTATCAGAGTGCTTATGTTTGGGAATGGGAGTGATATCAGTATCTGTCAAGCAAGCAGATTCAGAAAAGTGTGTATAATATGGGGCAGTTTCCATGGAAACAGAGGAGGGAGGTGTCACCGGAAAAATGTCATCTTTTTGGGAGGGTGTTAGAGTTGTGATTTTGGGATTCGTTGGGCTACGAAAGTCTGATGCTGGAGACTTTATCAGTGAGTCATCAGGTGGATGATTTTGGGAGACTGTACAATTTGCGTTAAGATGGAGATTTCTGAGTCCCCTTTCATGCCGCCAACAGATCCAGAACCCCTAGAGCATTAGAGGTGTTTGCGTTGTACGCCATTCCATTCACCTCCCTCGGAAGTGCAGGAAGCATTAGAAAGAGAGTGGTTCAACATATCAAGCTCTATTTAAGGCATCGAGTTCTCTAGGGAGTGCTGAGATAGGAGATTCGGAAAAAGAGTTATAGGAGAATTCAGAAGAGCTGGAATAATCCTGCAAGCTATCAGAAGATTGGTTGGTGGGTTGTTCAACAGTTGTGGTTGCTTGGGTACAATCTATTGATGTCAATGCTTTTGTCTCAAGAATAGACTTATGGCGAGGTCTCTTTTGAGTTGCATTTTTTACATCTGGGGTCGGTGTGTTCTGCTTTAGAAATTCAGATGTTTTATATTTTAGAGAGTAATCTTTGCCTTGGTGCTTAATCTTTTGGCTTTTCAGGGACATCTTTTTCAGGAGTTGGAGTAATGGTGGGAGACGGATTAGGAGATAAAAACGCAGGCCTCTTACGTGAGTTTGGCGAACTCATCGGGAGGGTATGGGGCAGAGTTTCTTGGCAGGAAATGCTCTCCAAGCTATGTAGAGGATGTACCGACTTAGTTTAATTGCTAGTTATTTAAAAGCTAGTAATTGAGGTAGGGCTATTGATGGCATTTTGAGTGGGCGATTGAATCGAGGTCTGTTTTTTGACTATTTGAATAATCGGTAATATAGGCAGTGCAGGCCAGCAGGTTACAGTAGCTGCTTGAGTCTTGCTGGGATTGGGAGGAAGAGTTCTACTGAAATGGAGCTGTGTTGGTGGGTTGACACACGGAGGCGGGGGTTGCTGCAATTGTAGTATAGGATTGCCTTGATCTTGTGGGATATTTGTCTTTGAGCTGGTGTATGGCATCTCTCCTGCTCAATTTTTGTATGGTGCATAACTCCAAAACCTCCTGCTCAAACAGATAAGATGGGCATTTAAGGGAAGAGGCACTGTGGGGTCCTCTACAGTTTTTTCAGAGTGGTGTGTTTTCACAGGGAATGTGAAATTCTTCTCCACAGACTGCGCATATATCATGCGGTCCCCTACAGTATTTTCGGGGATGACCAAACCGCTGGCATTTAAAGCAATATCTGGGTCGGGGAATAAAAGTACGAACACTGTAGCTTGTAAACCCAATTTTCACCTTAGTAGGTGGAAAAGAGGTGTTAAAGGTCAGCAGTAAACAAGGATTTGGGGTGTCAGGCAGGTCCCGACGTGGGGGAAATCTGCAAACGTTAGTAACAGGAAATCTTTTCTGCTGTAGATTTCTTAGAATGACAGCAATATCTTCGTCTTTCTGTTCTAAAGAATAAATAGTGCCTTTGGAAGTTTCTTATTTCGTCAGGAGTGGAAATAAGAGGGATGTTTCCAAGATAAGTTAAGGATGACAAGATAGAACTTTGATTCCGGGTAGTAGCTTGAACGAGAAGGAACCCATTCCTCATTAACGTGACTGGGGGGGGGGGGCTTCAACTCCTAAAGTTTTTTCAAGTGCGATCATAAGATGACACGTTCTCCATGCGCTCAGCTAGAGTCTGAAATAAGATGGTGGATCCTCCAAATAAGTAAGACATCGAAAACTTTTGTGGTCAGCTGGCAATCCCAGGAGGTGGAACAGCTACAGAGTACAACAATGGAGACCGAAGGACTGAGGGCCCCTTTTTGGGGTTTCCTCAATCGAATGGGTACCTGAAATTTCAAGGGCGTGCCAGCTAGGGATCTCTGGTAATTGTAAAATACTTGTTTCCTTTTTCAGTCATGGGTGATGATAAATCCCGCAATGATAACGCAACTGCCTCATCTTTCCCTGAGACACTCACATCCAATGTGTCTACGGTTGCCCATTCTGTAACAAATACTATACAAGTTCATACTTCCTTTCCTTCATTCCATCACTTTCTCAAGCTTTAGCTAGTGTATCACAATCCCTAGATCATTCTTTGTATCAAAATCCTTCTCCTATACATAGTCATGCCTATTCATTTGGTAACTTTTCTTATCCTTCAGTTTCTCAATCTCTTCCTTCTTCTCATAGTTTTCCTTATTCACAAGGTTTTCCGTTCTCCCAATTCAATCCTTCTCAGCATCCTGCTCAGTCTTCGAATTCTCAATCTGACCCTCCTCAACAGTCTCCGTAGTCTTCTGTACGTCAGTTTGATCCTTCTCAAATTCCTCCTCTGTCTTTTGCCCAAACTGTTCATTATATGCCAGTTCTCCCGAAATATAACTCTGGTAAGCCAAGTTTATGGTTTACCATAGTTAACTCCTTTTTTCCGTGTCCTTTTACGATTCAGCAAAAGTACTCTGCTACAATTGCAGCATTACCAAATTCTGTCCTGGAGCAGTTAAAAGATGATCTCCCCAACATATTGTCTGCCGATAACCCATTCCAGGTTCTGGAGGACACCCTCGTAAATCGTTTCGAGATTTCTAAAAAGCTATTAAGATGCCTTCAAAAGGCTATTTAGAGACATCTCAACTTATGCAGAGGATGCTTGCACTGCGCAAAAGACCCTAACCCTACTTCTGACAGCCAGGCAAAGTTCTTAGAACTCTGGCTAAATCGTTTGCCACGCGTTTGATGGCATTAGTTAATCCTAGCTCTTCACTACAAGAGTACGGTCAAATGGCGGACCTATTCATACACCTATTCCCGACACTTTTACGTCTCCTTCTTCTGTGTTAGCAGTAGCTTCTGGATTCTCAACACCCACACAATATAATTCTCCAATCTGTACCATCCACATTGATGCACTTCGTCAGGAGATGGCAAGTGCTAATCAGGCACTGCGGCAGGAGTTTTCAAACTCAAACAGTAGAAATTATAACACCCTTTCACAGAGAATGTCTCGGTTGAAGGAAACAATGGCGTCAATGGCAGCGACCTTGCAGGCCATTCACATAGCACAGCAGAAGTCATTACAGCTTCAGCAACATCAACAGTTTTCTCGTTCATTTTCTCTTCGCAGACCTTGCTCGCAATCTCCTCGCCCCTCCTCTAACAATCCAGCAAACGCTCAACCAGGAAATTCGGGGCTGCAGCTAAGTGTACTATGCCGTGCACAAACTCTCATTGCTCACCGCCCAAAATTCCCATCAGGGAAACTCATAAGCCAATCAGAAGAATCATCAGCTGAGGTAGCTACTATTAGCAACTCGAGGCTAATGATATTCACAAGCCAGTGTTTCCTTCAGGATATCGATGCTGAGGCCTCACTCTTTCCAGCCACGTCTTCAAAATTTTCTCTTTCTCCCACAGACACAACTCTCCGTGCAGCTAACGGTACTTCCATTAAGGTATACAGTGAACGGTCTTGTTCCATCCACCTTGGACTCCCCGGGTTTTTCGGTGGGTGTTTATTGTAGCTAATGTGGCATACCCTATTCTAGATGTTGACTTCTTAGAGCACTTCAACCTCTTGGTTGATATTCGGAATTGACGCTTGCTCGATGAGAATACCGACCTTAAAGTGTCCAGTGTTCTACAAGTTTTCGCGTAAGGTTCCATTTCCATTGTCAATTCTGACAATTCTAATCCTTTAATATAGTTCGTGTGGATTTTCCTGATCTTCTTCGTCCTTGTTCTTCTCTACTGCCTGTTCAACATGAAGTGCAACATCATACTGAAACAACAGGATCCTTAGTTTCTGCCCGTGCTATTCGTCTTGCTCCTGATAGACTTCTAGCTGCACGTGCGGAGTTTGAGCATATGCTTGAACTAGGTGTTGTCCGTCTGCTAAATCTGCTTGGGCATCCCCTCTTTATTTAGTACCTAAACTAAACACTCTGGATTGGCGTCCGTGCCCTTAATGCAGTTGCAGTTCCTGATCGAAGTGACTAAGAGTACCTTTAGCTACCATCCGTCCTCGAACGGATAATCGAACGGTTCCAGCGCCAATTGAAAGCATCCCTTGTCTATGCCATGGAACATCTTTAAATTTTTTTTTTAATTTGTAATTTTTATTTTATTTTTAAACATTCTTGTTTTATTTATACGCTATCTTTTCATGTTAATTCCATTTCATTATATTTGTGCATCAATTTAGTATTGGTACTTTCATCTTTATATAGTTTTATTTATTTAT
>JABUQX010024591.1:17500-20000 GCA_015478945.1 Trachelipus rathkii | reverse complement strand
TCATTCACTCGACGCACTCATTCAACCAAATTACCAGAATACATCTTCCCTACAACACTCAATAAACTAATTCCCCTACAGGCATCTATAGCTCCCCTTATCACCATTACTATTATATAAGGATATACCATCAATGTTCTACACCAATCCTTCGCAATTATACCCTCCATAAACGCTTTGTTACACAACTACCATATCCAGTCATCACAATTACACCTTCATTCTTGATTATTTCACCCGTAATTCCATCTATCCTGCTGATTTAATATTCTTCAGCTTTCTCACTCTGCCTATTACTTCCTCCTTACTAATTATAAAAATGAAATCTTTATTTTATTATTTTTCTATATATATATATATATATATATATATATATATATATATATATATATATATATATATATATATATATATACTTTATCTTATATATAATATTTAATATTTAAAATATATATATATAAAGAAAATAATATATAATATATATATATATATATAATATATATATATATATATATATATATACTATATCATTATATTATATATATATATATATATATATAATATATATATATATATATATATATATATATATATATATTATAATAATTATATATATATATATTATATATATATCACGGTAGCTCAGTGGATTAAAGCGAGTATATTTTTCGCTCAGGGATCGTAGTTTTTTTTTCTCTCGCGAAAGTGAAAGTTCAAATCTCTAGAATCCGACTGTCTAAAGGACACAAATTAATAATGACGTCAATAGGAGATTTTCTGTAATGCTTAATTACAGTTTATGGCATAGTGAATTAAACAAATCTGCAAAAAATCTCAAAACCAACACATCACTAATACATAACCAACACTTGCAACAGAACAGTTTATTATAATATACAAAAATCACACTCTCTATCATGCTTCTAGCAAAGAATGACCGCCCATCTGGATTCTAAACCACGCCTACGGTGGCTAGAACATATTCAAAAGCGTTGAGCCGAAGCAGGGCTTGCTATCAAGGCTAGATAATCTAAACACTCTAATCCACTTGGTTAGGAAAATACATATAACACAATTTCCCCTGACCAAGAATCCATTGCGTTAGATAATGAACCCCATCCCCCCAAATTCATGGGATAGTGGTTCGGCGGCTACAAATTAATATATATATATATATAGTATATATATATATATATACTATATATATATATATTATACTTATAATATATATACTATATAAATATATATATATATATATATATATATATATATATAATATATATATATATATATATATATATAGATATATATATATATATATATATATATATATATATATATATATATATATATATATATATATATATATATATATTATATATATATATATATATATATATATTATATATTGGTAAATAAATATATATATACTATATATATATAGAATACCAAAATATAGATTTCTTCATTTTTTGATCTATTAATATTTTAAAATATGAAAATATATAAAAACATTTTTACATCCATAAGGATCAAAAACACAAACAATTAATTGTTCAGTTTAATTAAGCAGGTATGCCTGTTTAATTGTAAAGTTTTTTTAAGTGCTTGGAATGGGCATACTTTATTTGCCTTTTTGGGCAAAGACGACACTTTCATAAAAAAAAATTGCAAAGTGGGAAAATCTGAACTGAAGTTCATAATATTTAGAAATTAGATTTAAAAATATTAAATGTTATAAAAAAAACTTTTGAATATTGATATAATTTTTTTAGCATCAAGGTCCTTTTAAAAACATAAGAGAGAGAGAGAGAGAGAGAGAGAGAGAGTAGAGAGAGAGAGGGAAGAGGGAGGGGGGGGGAGGGAGAGAGAGGGGGGGGGGAAGAAGCGAGAAGAGAGAGAGAGAGAGAGAAGAAGAGAGAGAGAGAGAAGAGAGAGTAGAGAGAGAGAGGAAGCGAGAGAGAGAGAGAGAGAGAGATATTTGATTGACGATTGGTATCTCGATAGAGATGATATGATTGTATGCATCGATGTATCAGTATTAGGATGAGAGTACATTATACTATAATAACATCTTGAACTCATATTTTGCTTTACCCATCCTACACTTTATGAACCCCGAAGTGAAATCTAATAACACACTTCAACTCTGAATTTCTTATTTAATTTTACACGGTTGGTCTTGGTGTTCATTGATGTAATTCTTTTTAAATTAAGGACAGAAAGTCGTTAATTTTCTATATATATGCTAAACTTTATTTACTATATTATAATAATCATATGGACCTTATTCCTATTGTATATTCCTCTATATTCTTATTAGTCATATATTATATCTCTTATACCTCTCACCTATATATACTCACTACTATTTACTATTCTATTCTTATCATATTATATATATACTATATCATATACTCACTCTTTATTCTCTCTCTCTCTCTTAACTATTATACTTTATTATATACTATATTCACTCTTATATTACTTACTATCTTAC
>JABUQX010024591.1:0-12500 GCA_015478945.1 Trachelipus rathkii | reverse complement strand
TCCTCTGCGAAGGATTTTGGGGGACATGACAGCTTCTTCCCCTTGTCGATCCTGACTACAATTTACCCAAAATTTAGAAATAAAAATATTTAAAGTAAAAGATAAAAATAAAAGGAATAAAGTAAATAAAAATATGAAGCAAAATAATATTAAAATAAATAAATATAAAATAAAATCAAATAAATCAAATGCAGAAAATAAAGTAAGAAAAGGATAGCAAAATTAATGCAAAAACCTTTACTACTACTATCAATAATAATAATAATAATAATAATAATAATAATAATAATAATAATAATAATAATAATAATAATAATAATAATAATAATAATAATAATAATAATAATAATAATAATAATAATAATAATAATAAAGATTACTTACGATAAATTCTCTTCGTATTTTGAAGCCATGCCCTTGGCAAGTGAATGCTGTTGGGCTAATGTTGCTGGTTGGGCAAACATATGTGATTCCTTGCCCCTTCCTCGTAAACGTTGTTCATCTTCAAGCTAGGAAGTTGGACAAAATATTAATAATAATCTATAATTTGAAAAAAAATTTGGTTTTATTTTGCATTTCTATAGGAGTTTAGAGCTAAAAAGAAGGATATAGAGAGGGAGAATAAAAAAAATAGAAGACAACTAGTAAGATCAGGAACTAATAAAAAAAATAAAAAAACAAAAACAAAAAAAAAACATTACTATCATTAACTATCACAGAGACAGGAACAGCCACCAATCGGTAGAGGAACAGAATTGCATGGCAAGGGTCCGGGTTCGATCCCTAGGTCCGGATCCTAGGTAGAAATTACCTAGAGAAATTTCCCCCCTAGAAAAGGACTATGCCCGTGAGGTGTAAACTTTTTCTTTAAAAAAAAAATGGTAGAAAGGAAAGATATCTAAATAAGAGTATGAGAAAAAGTATATAAAGTTTTTATCTATACTTACGGCTTTTATTTTTTCCCCTGCATTTTTCTCTCTAGCTAAGCGTTGCCATTCTGTTTCTTCGGAGTAATTCACTGGTTTAGCCATATATTCACCAAACTTTGATTTATGTAGAATAGCATGTTCGGGATCAACTCTTTCCTCGAAAACTCTTTCAAGCTCATTGTCCCATCTGTCATGCTGATAACTCTTGAGATCATAGTCATACCAAGCTATAAAATTTATCGTTAAATTTAGCATACCTCTATTCCCTGAGAAATTCACAACTGAATATGAAATGAGAGATCCAAGCACTGGCCACCATTTTTGCAACTAAATAAACATTTTTTTTTTACTTTCCATATGAAAGAACTGGGGACGTAATACCAAACACATTAAAGTATAAAACAAAACTACCACCATCGAGGGAGTTTATTGAGGACAAGATATATAAACTAAACTGTAAATTTTTGATCTAAGGTGGCTAGTGCAATACATGCTAACGAACAAAGGTTTGTACTTGAAATATTAACAGTTATATATTGTTTTGCATTCTATGAGGTATAATATATAGGGAAAGACACTTTTTAAAACAGCTTTCAATAACAAAAATCTTTGAACCTCTTTCATTTCAAGTCATTCCAAGAGTTCCAAAACTCCTTTAATTGCTAATTATAAAATTTTGAGATAAGAAAAAAATATTATTAATATATATATATATATATATATATATAAAAAAAAAAAAAATATATATATATATATATATATATATATATATATATATATATATATATATATATATATATATATATATATATATATATATATATATATATATATATATATATATAAAACTGCTATGGAGAGTATGTTTTTTTTACTTTATTTATATATTTTGTTTTTTAAGAATACTCTCCCTGGTAATCAATTTCTTTGAAATATTGTAAGATATAAAGTAAATTAGAACTAATCATAGGTATTTTATTGGTTCGTTGGTACATTTATTGGTACATTTTATTGGTACTTCACTATATGAAAATACTAAATTATAAAAAATGAATGAGGTTAGGATAAACATAACAGTAATATTTGGTCTATAACAAACAATATAAACCTTATGCTATAAGAAAGAGGAATAAGATTAAAAAGTAGCTTAAAGAAATAAGAATGAAAATGGGGTGATAAACATGCGGAAAGAGAGAAAATTATAAAAAAAAGAAAAATAAGAAATAAATGAACAGAAATATTAACAGAAATATTAAACTTGATTTAAAATTGTTTTAAAACATAAATTTAAAAGTCAGTTTAGTCCTGCAGTTATTTGTAATATCTTCCTTACACGTATAACTGGTTATAAAAAAAAATAGAAAAATATTAAAAAAAAAAAAAACAACAACAACAAAAAATAGGCCAAAAAAATATAATTTTGATAAAAAAAAATAAAAAAATAAAAAAAAGCCTTTGAAACCGAGATTTGAACAGAAGAAATCTGAAGCTTACCTTTTTCATTAAAACTTACCAACGTTATTGAAGCATTTGAACAAAAATATGAATAAAGCTTATCATAATTATTTGCCGGTTAAATAATAATAATTATAATAATTATTGTAAATTATACGTGTTATGGCGCGCAAAGAAATAAAAAATATTGCGATTGTATTATTTAAAAGTTTTTATTGTTAATCATATTTATATCAGTGTATTCCAGTGATAGATAGAGCAGCAAATAGTGTGAAAATATAATACAAAATGTTAACTGTTCTGTTAAAGCCAATGAGCAGTAAGGTGAGTTAAAAAGAAGAGTTCAGTGATAACTACTACAGGAAGAGTAGTTTACAACTTCCGAAGGAATCATCATCTAAATGCTTGAGAAAACGATAAAGGCACCGATATTGTTAAGTAAAAGTTGTGGAAAAGTTTCTAAAACTTTTTATAATATTAATATTTAGATGTTAAACGATTGTAAAAGTATTTAATAAAGTTATGGTCATTTATATGGCACTATACTAAAACTAGTTATGATGTGAATTAAAGGTAGTAATAAACATTCTAGTAAGTCATGTCTTTTCTTTTGAGAAAAGTAAATATAATATATAATAGTAAATATAATGATGCCTTTTATTTTTCCCTTCAACACAATAAACAATGATTCCTTGGGTTGACAAGGGGCAAAACACTTACGTTTAGGCGAGTTCTTAAGTACAGCCCTGTAATCATCTTGCCTGGGTTTGACCTTAAGTTCACAAGTTGCGTAGGCCTCTCCTAAAGAGTTGCGGGCGATAACTTCGATCTTGCCTTCATCGTACTGACGAGTTTTAGGGATATCCAGGTGGAACATACCGTCATACCATATCTTAAACCGATTACCCTAAAAATACGAGGAATAAATAATATTTGTGATATAAATGAATAGTTCACATTTTTCTTATTTCATTTGTTTAAAGTTTTGTATCATTAAACGATTTATCTTACACTAATAGCTGTAGATCCATTGACGATCCACATAACACGAGGCTTAGGGTAGCCTGCAACACGCATACTAAATCTTGCCCATGAGCCTTCTTGAACAAGGATAGTTTCAGGAGCCTTCAGGATTTCTGGTTTGGATCTAACTTTTTCTTCTTCAACTTCAGTACTAGGCATACTAAAAAAAAATATTTAAAATGCATCAGATTATTAACTAATTTAAATGACAAAAAATTAATTCCAAACATATTTTAGATATCAGATTATTATTCACAATTTACAGGGCTGCAGAGCCGGAGTCAAAAAAAATTTTGGGTGGGGGCGGAGCTGAATTTTTGGGGAGTGGCTCCGGTAATCACAAATATTACAGCAAAGAAAATTCAAGCAGGGAATTTGACTGGAGGAAAATATTTACAGAGAACTGAAGCATCTAATTAATGTTTTCGAAAAAATAAATTACTTGATATCATAAAAATATTGTATCTTAAAGAATTAATGGAGAAATTATAACTAAGAGATAGAGATGAAGCCAGAGCCGGAGCCGGAGCCGGAGCCGAAGCCAGAGCAGGCTAATTTTAAAATGATGGAGCCGGTGCCGGAGCCGGGAAAAATTCTACCGGCGCCGCAGTCCTGATATTTACAACCAGTAAATCCATTTAATAATATAAAGAAATCTTCAAATTTTCGTTAATATTTTCCTCCACAAGACCAATTTATTACTAAGTGTTAATAGACTAACATCATCTTTCCCGTGAAATAATAATAATAATAATAATAATAATAATAATAATAATAATAATAATAATAATAATAATAATAATAATAATAATAATAATAATAATAATAATAATAATAATAATAATAAAGAAATATTAAAGTATTACATTTTCCAAGAGCTCTCCAAGTCTCTGATTTTCTCCAAAGAATGCATGCCCTTTGGAATTTGTGAATCGTAAATTACTCCAGGGCGTCCAGCAATCTTTATGAAGGCTTTCGTTTCGTCCATTCCGTACTTGTTAGTTGCTCGGCACAAATACTCGCCAGAGTCTTCACCGTATAACCAACTCATAATCAAAGCAACGTAGCCAAAATCATAAATTGGCGTAAATCTGGTTTCTGTGGATTTAAAAGAAATTATTATTATTATTATTATTATTATTATTATTATTATTATTATTATTATTATTATTATTATTATTATTATTATTATTATTATTATTATTATTATTATTATTATTCAAGAAACATCTACATACTGAAAGGTAATGGACGGCCGTTGAAGAACCATTCGACCTTCATATTAGGATCACCAACAGGAGTGAGTTGACAATCAAACTTGTAGTCTTTCAACTCTACAAGGGTAGTGTTCTCTTGAATTTGAGTAATGAATCTTGGGGGTTGCCTCTTCTTTACATCATAGATATCCTCCTCTGTTATGAGAACCTCTTTGACTTCATATTTCCTCATAGTTTCCTCCATTTGGGACATTAAATCTTTGGGTTTGACGCCCTTCAAAGCCTGAGACTGCATGATCACACATTGGGCAGCTGTGAAAATTAAAAAAACAAAAGGCTTTCATTGTAAGTATTCAATATCTCTACTCTTTAATGTAGAATGAAAATAATTGCATATGAAGTACACTATACCTACAATCATTCAATGCAGTTCAATGCAGCATTGTGTTATAAGAAATATACATGTAAGTAATTCAGTTAATATATATATATATAATATACTTATATATATAATATATATATATATATATATATATATATATATATATATATATATATATATATATATATATATAGTTATATATATATATATATATATATATATATATATATACTGGCATATGCATCAAATTATTAAACTCACCCTTCGATTTCAGGCTGGCCTTCGTAGCATCTTGTCCTACACGATTTACAGCTCTACATATGTATTCTCCGGCATCTTCTTGGTAGGTGTATAATAGTTCTAATATAACATGACCCATTTCGAAACTTGTTCTGAACCTATGGCCTGATTGAAGTGGTTTTCCATTGAAATACCATTCAATACGAAGGTTTGGATCTGTTTTTGGCTCAACGTCTGCTTCAAATCTTGCTTGTTCACCTTCTTCAATTGCAAGGTCCTTAAGAGGGACTATGAATTTAGGTGGCATTACTTGCTCATCTACGTCTGCTTTTTCGAGTAATGGTCCTCTCTCAAGTTCCTTAAGTTTTTCAGCAGTCATTCCCTGGGGTAGTTGAGTATTCATATCAACACCATGTTTTGATTTGATCTTCAGAGTAGCTGAAGTTGTCGCCTGACCCCATTTGTTAGTAGCCCTGCAGACATATTCTCCTGAATCCCTAGCAAAGGTCCATTCCAAATCCAAAACAACAAAACCAAAGTCGTCCATCATGTGAACCCTAGAACCAACGCCAAGTTGACTACCATTATGGAACCATTCGATTCTCATAGTTGGATCACCAACAGGTTCAACTCTGCAGTCGAAATGTGCAGGCTGACCTTCACCCAAGTCAGTTATATTCTCCAAGTTTGTAATGAAACGTGGGGGATTTGGTTTTTCATCTTCAGCTGCAGTTTCGTCTCCTTTCTTGAATCTTTTTTCTTCCAGTTTCAAAATAGATTCAGTGCAACCCTTAAATCTGCCAGTTGCTTGTGGGTCAAGTATAATTCCGCTCTTCGTTGAGACGTTTAATTTACACTCCACTGATGCTTCTCCATGTTTGTTAACAGCCCGACAAGTGTAAGTACCTGCATCTCTGCTATAACAGTTAGCAAGCTCTAATATAACATAACCGAAATCGTTTATAGTCTTGATTCTGGTTCCAGTACGCAAAGAACGACCATTATGATACCATTCGACACGAAGAGCTGGATCCCCAACTGGAATCAATCTGCACTCGAAATGAGCCAATTGGTTTTCAGATATGGTTACATCAGCGGGCTGAGTAAGGAACTGAGGTGGTTGCCCAGAATCAGGAGAAGTAAGATCATCTGGAGTTTTAATCATCAAGCCTTCTAATTCAGCAATCTTTTGCATTCCTCCTTGCATTGATTTAGGCAATTGTGAGTCAAATATAATTGAACGTTTTCCTTCGCATTTTAATATACCCTTAGTCACAGCCTCACCGTAGTCATTATAAGCTCTACACATGTATTCACCTGAATCTTCGGCGTAAACTGTAGACATTTCCATTATAACAAAACCGAAGTCACAGAACTGTCTTACTCTTGAGCGTTGCTTCATCGGCTTTCCGTTGAAATACCATTCTACTTTAAGGCGAGGATCGTCGGTAGGTACAAGGCGTGCTTCGAAGTGGGCGTTTTCACCTTCTTTTAGTCCATCTATGTCATTGAGAGGAACTGTGAATTTAGGAGGCATACCTGCTCTATCAGATATATCAGCTGTCCTTCTCATCCATGCGGTATCTTCCATTTTTTGTAATTTTTCAAGTCCTCCTTCCATGTCCTTTGGTACCTGAGGGCTAAGAATTAAATTTGCTTTGGAAGAACATTTTAAAGTGGCACTAGTTTTATCTTCTCCTAGTTTATTGTAAGCTCTTGCTTCATACACACCAGAATCTTCTTCGTAGCAGTATAGAATATCAAGAATTACAATGCCAAAATCATGGAATGTTCTATATCTATGTTTCGAGGAGAGTTTTACTCCATCTTTGTACCATTCAACAACGAGATTGGGATCTCCTACTGGTTTTAAACGAGCTTCAAAGTGAGCACTTTGTCCTTCAGCTAGTTGATCGATGTTCGCAACCTGAGTAATAAACTTAGGAGGTTCCCCGGCTCCGGTTGGAGACAATAAAGACTGGCCTCCAAGTTTATTTGCTTCCAATTCAGCAATTTTATCAAGAGCCCCAGGCTGAAGGGAGTCATAATAGACTCCTCCTTTACCTGTACACTTAATAAATGCTTTTGTATAATCTTCACCATATTTATTAGAAGCTTTGCAAACCCATTCACCAGTATCGTGATTTCTAAGGTAAGCAATATCAAGTACAACGTAACCAAAGTCGCAGACAGTTTTGATTCTTGTAGCGTTTCTTAATGGCTGACCATTATGAATCCATTCAACTTTCATGTTAGGATCTCCAACTGGTATAAGTGTGCATTCAAAATGTCCGGATTGGCCATCTTTAGCATCGGGTATGTCCTGAATATGTGTTGTAAATTTAGGGGGCTGGCCATGAGCCCTGTCAACCACTTCTAGTGTACATGAACATTCAGCTTGTCCCCACTTGTTAGTAGCACGGCAAAGGTATTCTCCAGTATCGGCAACTTTTGTTCCCAATATTTCAAGTACAACCATTCCAAAGGCATAAACTGTCCTAACTCTGTGAGATGCCTTGAGAGTTTCACCGTTATAGAACCATTCGACCTTCATCGTTTCATCCCCAACTGGTGTTAACATTGCTTCAAAATGAGCAATTTCACTTTCTTCAATATTACTTAATGACTGTAACAAATTAATATATATTAGAATAATGAAGTAAAAAGTACAGTGCAGTGCAATTAATATTAAAGAAGAACCAAAAATTTCTCTTTTGTCGATATGAAAATATAACATTGCATAAATAATAAATACCAAAACCAAACGATTCTTACTTTAAACTGAGTAGTAAAGATTGGAGGATGACCTTCTTCATCAGGAAGCAATCTATCACTCCTCCTCAGAGATTCCTCCATGCGCTGAAAGAAATAAAAGTGAAATGCATGTCTTTTTCTCTCTGTTTCTTCTTAAACAGAAAATTTAATTATTGGAAAATATTTCATATCTCAACTACGACAATATATTTTAAACAAAATACAGCTCTTTTAGCTTGTTAGCAAAGTAAATAAGGGTATCCTAAAGAACTACTACTACTACTACTACTACTACTATACTACTAATATAATTAATAATAATAATAATAATAATAATATATAATTAACTAAAATAATAATAATAATAATAATAATAATAATAATATAAAATAATAATAACAACAATAATAACATACCTGGATAGCTTCCAATCCTGCATCTCCAGCTGGATGCTGAGTACCTTCAATTAAAGCACCTTTGGCACCTACAACAACCGTTGAGGTACAGAAAGCTTCACCAGCCTTTTCAAAAGAAAAAGAAATTAATAATAATATTAATAATAATAATAATAATAATAATAATAATAATAATAATAATAATAATAATAATAATAATAATAATAATAATAATAATAATAATAATAATAATAATAATAATAATAATAATAATTGAATAAATGTATACCTTATTGTACGCCCTGCAGGTATAAATGCCTTGGTCTCTTTCGTAGCAATCGTTAAGGTCCAAAGTCACAAGACCGAAGTCGTAACTGGATTTGTAGCGAGCTCCATGTTCCAAAGGTTTCCCGTTTAGGAACCATTCTATTTTGAGATTTGGATCCTTCTTAGGTTCCACGTTTGCTTCCATATGCAAGGACTGTAGGCAATAATATGACTAGGTCAAGTTAAGTAGTTAAGAAAATTGGCAATTAACAAGACTTAGGATAATACGAATATTGATGACATTTGATAAAATGCGAATACGAATACGAATATTGATGACATTGAATAATATACCAATACGAATATTGATGACATTGGATAAAATGCGAATACGAATATTGATAACATTGGATAAAATGCGAATACGAATACGAATATTGATGACATTAGATAAAATACGAATACGAATATTGATGACATTGGATAAAATACGAAAACAAAAGACAATGGATATTGACCACAACTCCTGCAGGGAAGATTAATTGGATTAAAGTATAACAGAATTCTTTTCTTCATCAAATTTTAATAGTAACCATTTTTTTATCACTATAAAAATAGGTAGGATAAAGTCCTTTACATGGACTATACAAAATTTAAAAGGTACTTAATGAATAGTAGTATTGATAATATAATAAATGTATTTAATAATAATTGCACTGAATTGGTAAGTATTTGAGTCAATGTACTGGACCCACCACGGCTAACAAAGAAGTGGCCACACTGGGTGAATTGATAAGTATAACAATTAAATCTTTATATGCAGCTTTTATTTGCATTTGAAACCCAAAACCTTACATAACAGTTAACTTTTTAAGTTAATATATTATCATAGATAAATAAATAAATTCGATCAAATATCAAATTCAGAATGATATCATAAATTATATATTACCTGATTCTCCATAAGAGAGAAGTTAGCTTCCAATGGTCTGATGAAGAAGGGTTTAACGAATTCAGCTTCCGCTTCTGTAGGTGGCCGCTGGCTCTTGTTGAAGAACGCACGTTCAGCCTCTTCAACCTAAGATGAAGTCAAAATATTAACAGGAAGCTATTTTTAATTATTTAATGTTTTCTGTTTAGTTTTAACTATCACTTTATTAATTTTTAACTATTTTTGAAAATAGACAAGCCTATCCACTTTATTAAAGATAATTTACTAGGTGTAATAATAATAATGGCCAATGTACTAATGAAATTGAACTTATTCTTAGTGCAATTAATCTTATTCTTAACCAAATTATACTCTGACAAACCTTCTCTAAGCCAGCCTTTCCTTGAGGATGTTGAGTGTCAAGGTAAATATTTGCCTTGCTAATGCATTTGAGGGTTCCTGTTGTAGAAGCAGAACCTTTTGAATTTGTAGCTTTACACATATAAAGACCTGAATCTTCTTCATAGCAATGAGTGCAGTCTAAGGTTACGAAACCAAAGTCGTAATGTGAAGAATAGCGAGAAGCCGCTTGCAAAGGTTTACCGTTGATAAACCATTCTGTAAAAATAGTTACAGACGTAATTTTTTATATAAAATTGTTACAATTAAAGTAGTAAATATAATGACTAAATGTCTATGAAAACAAAAGAGATCATTGATGTTTTTTTTAATAAAAAAAAAACTAGTAATAATACATGCTACGAAACTATAAATTATATATGATAAAAGTTAATAACAATACAAGAAAAAAACAAGTACACAACCTATTTTCATAGTTGGATCCTTAGAAGGTTCAACATTGCACTCGAAATGAGCTGTATCTCCTTCCCAACACTCCACGTTATTCAAGTGTGTAATAAACACAGGAAGGTCATAAACAGGTTCTGATTCTTCACGAGGAACGCCTCTCGGCTGCTCAAGTTGAGCAAGTTTAGCAAGAGCTTCGGGACGAACTGAGTCTCCAATCAACCAATCACGGTCTAAATAAAATAAAAAAGAAATAGATGTTAAATTATGTATTAATTTTAACTAAGAATATATTTTACATAACAATAAAAAAAATTACTAGTTAAACAAGTCTTTAGTTAAGGCTTAAGCAACACCCAAAATTAGAAAATTGAAAGCAGCCAATGGAATGGCACTAATAGCACCAGTGGCACTAATGGCACCAGTGGCACTAATGGCACCAGTGGCACTAATGGCACCATGGGCACTGATCGGCCCGGTGGCACTAATAGGCACCCGACTTGCACTGAAAACCCAGCGTGCTTGGCACTGATGCACTCAGGCCTGGCACTAATGGCACCAGTGGCACTAATGGCACCAGTGGCACTAATGGCACCAGTGGCACTAATGGCACCAGTGGCACTAATGGCACATCAGTCTAATGGCACCAGTGGCACTAATAGCACTATATTTTCATTTTTAGAATGTATAAAGAAGAAATTACTTCAATAAATTTATTATATATAATTTAAATCTTATTTGACTGACTTTCAAATTGCAAGGTAGAAACTGCTTCTCCAACTCTGTTAACTGCCTTGCAAGTGTAAATTCCAGAATCGTTTTCACGGAGACCCGTAATATGGAGTACAACATGACCGAAATCAAATGTACTGCGAATTCTTGTACCTAATAATAAAAATAATAATAATAATATTAACTATAATTATAATATAATAATACATAAATAATAATCAAATAAATAGATAATAATAATAATTAATAATATATAATAAATAAGGAATATATAATAATAATAATGCAATAATAAAATAATCGCTATACAGTAAACCCTCTGAGGCTTCCTCTCCTGAAGAATAACTCTTGACCAAAAATAATAAAGTCACCAATTTTCTTCTACGAAAACATTTATCAAGTCAATTCACTTAGTCTTTGTCTGTGAATATTTATCTTCAGCTTTCAGATAATAGCATTACATTTCATTTTTATTATTATTATTTTATGTAATTTGTTTATATGTAAACTTTCTTAGCTCGAGATTATTACAGTGATTTTTGCTTGAGTTTATCTTGTTACCTAATTATTTTTATAAAGTTGAAAGTGCTGTTTGTAATATTTCCAGACTATCATTTTACATCACCACTTTTAAGCCTTCTCTCTTCCTTCACCGATTTTCTTAGCTTTATGTTAGCTTTTCGCCTTTCTGTATAACACCCCCAAAAACCCAAGGATTATTGCTTATCTGAATTCTCTAACGAAAATTGTATTCACTGGACATTTACCTGCCTTTTAAAAACTATACTGTTAATGTATTTTAACCTTTTTCATATTAAGTTAGATTCTTCTACTTATATCCGTTTTTCTTTCTTTTCTTCAGACTTAAGTCATAACTAGCTAGAATTTGTTGTGAACTTCAGATCTGACATTTTTAAGCATAAGTTAACAGCTTTTCGTCTCCCATGCTATTCTATTTATATACTTCCCAAAATTCTGCTTTTAGCACTTTTCCTCTCTTAAGGTACCCCCATTCCAAATTTAATTTGCCTCTTAAACGTCGGACTCACTCGCTCTCGTCACGTCATTTCGTCGCAGCTAGATTTCTTGCACATCCTGCCATCCGTAGCATTTTTGGAATCTCCATGCGCTGCTTTATATGCTTCAGTGAAAGCTTTACAAGAAACCATTATTGCTTAATGGAAATGATAAATGACATTTCAAACACCATAATCATTCTATATATACTGTCTATCTCCTTCCATTATTCATTATCCGCACGGTCCTTGCTTGCGCCCTCGTGGTGGTTCCAGTTTTTCATCTATCCACATCTTTTCAATTGTAAACTTCTTAAATATCGTACTAACCATTATCTTCTAGTTATCTCTT
>JABUQX010024590.1:20000-24474 GCA_015478945.1 Trachelipus rathkii | reverse complement strand
AGAGAGAGATATTATATTCCTTATCTTCTCCTTTTCCCTGATTGGGGTGAGGTGCGCAATATACACTGGAAACAAAGTTAAGTAGAAGATTATGACGTAAGTCAAAAGGAAATCCCCTTTCATACCATCATACCCTTAAGTGGGAGCCTGTGGCAGCAAAAAATCTACCCTATGGTTTCACAACACTGCAACAGACCCCCCACTGTGGTATCTCGTCATTGTAAGGTTTCATCTAGTGGACCGGACCCTCAACAATGCCCCCTCACCCAAACTCCATCATTCACTCCTGTTATGTACCTTTCTTCTCGCCTCTGCTAAACTCCCATTCCTTTCATTCAGACACTTTTGCTAACTTGACCAATAAAGAAGTAAAGGTATTATGGACGTTTTAAAATTAATTATAAGTTGTTATTATTTTATAATCTTTATTTTGATAACTTTATTTTAACTTTTGTGTTTTATTAACGACTTTGACATTACAATATCTTTGTGTTTTGCATTTGAAAATCTTTGTGTTGGTGTTTTAAACAAAATCAGTTCTATTGATGTCATATTTGGAATTTTTAAATCAATCAAATAAGAAATACATTGAAAGGAGCAATTACCTCAATAATTAATATATATATCATCATATATTGAAGACTAATAATAATAATGGTAGAAAAAACAAGTAACATTTTGTGCTTGGGATTCTTCTTCTTCTTTATCTTCCTTATATTTCCCAAGATATGGGAGTAAGGTGCGTGTAGAGCATCGGAAAGACAAGCAGTAGAAACAATGGACATAAGTCGAGAAAAGAAAGCCCAGCCTTCCCGCCCTCAAGTACATTAATTAAGTGAGAACTCATCGCAGTCAAAAAGTCCAGCCTAAAGCTTCATGGGACAGCGATGGACACTCACTATGGTAGATCGTCAGTGTTGTGGGTTTCATCCCTTGGCCCAGGTGGGCACAACCATACCCGCTCACAATCCCCGCCATTCACTCTGTTATACACCTTTCTTCTCGCCTCTACAAACTCACATTTCTCTCCTTCATACATTCGTTTACTGATCAATCCACTTTTTCCTTCGGTCTCCCAGCCCGGTCGGTCAACACACTTTCCACTATACATCCGCTTAACCAGCCCGACCATCTTCAATCCTTTTTTTTCCATATGACCAACACATCTCTACAATACATTTAATTTATTCTCTCATTTACCCCCCTTTCTTCACTACCGACACAACTCTCTTATAAGTTCATTCCTCATTTTATCAATTCTTCTCACACCTAGCACACCCCTAAGATTGTCCATCTGAACACATTGAACATTAGATCTATACTTCTTATTCCAGCCCAATAGTCTCACTACCTATACAATAACACAGGTACAACATACCTCATGTAAGACCCTGCCCCCAAACACTTCCAAGGAAAAACTTTTAGTCCCCTCCCCCCCCTCCCCCTTTTTTATCATTCACCAAAGATTAATTGGCACCAGCCACCTTCCTGCATCACAACTTCCTACTACACTCTGCCATCGTCCGTTCCCTTCTCATCCAACACTTACCCTAAATATTTAAACTCAGACACTTGTTCCAGCTGCTCACCATGTAACATAACTTCACACTGAGGAGAAGTGTCCTCACTCACAACCATAACCTTTACTCTTATCACACGTTTACTTTCACGCCCTCCTTTTAACACACGTTGCCAAATCTCTCTACCAATCCTCTCAAACTCTCTTCAGATTCGCCACACAGAACCAAATCATCCGCATATAATAGGTAGGGTCGGCACCCTCCACTCATCTCCACCATTCTAACACCATTTCTGCCATCCCCACCTCGAATTCTTTCTAACCCCACATCCCATATAACAAATTGAATAACCAAGGAGTCATAACAAGCAACCCTGTCTTACTCCGGCTATTATCCTAAAATCCAATCACCCATTGACAGGACCATTTATTCTTACACACGCTTCACTATCGTCATACATCCTTTTGATTCCATTCAGAAGCCTACCACCAACACCAATTATATCACTAACACCTGCCATAAAGCTTCCCTATTAACTCTAATCATCGCCTGTTGCAAATCCATAAAACCTAAATACAATTTATTCTTCTTCTCCCTCTCATTTTCTCAATCATTTGTTTCAATTAAAGATTTGATCCACACATCCTCTACCCACTCTAAACGCACTTGTTCTTCAACCATCAGTCCTTCAGTCACTCGGCCCGCACTCTTTCGACCAAATACCAGCCATATACTCCCCTACAACATCAATAAACTTATTCCCCTATCATTTCTACAGTTCCCCTTTTCTCCTTACCCTTATATAGGGTACTATTACCGTTCTCCTCCAATCCCTTGGAACTATACCCTCTATAAACGCTTTATTACACAACTTCCAAATCCAATCAATCAGCCAATCTCGCCTCCGTTCTTGATCATTTCACCAGTAATTTCATCTATACCTGCAGATTACCATTCTTCAATTTCTCACGTCTACCCATTACCTCCTCCTTACTATTCACCTCATCCCCAAAATACCTATTCCTTCTTGGCACCACAAACCCACACACATTCACTATCACCTCTCATTACTGTTAATATTGTGCAGATTTTCGAAGTGCTTCCTCCACACTCTCCCTCCTCTCATCCATTTCACCAGTTACAAAAGCACCATCTCTATTCATTTATTCCTATACAGATTTACCTTAGTCTCATTCTTAAGTCTTTCGCGCTTCCTTCCAGAAGGCTTCCTATTCCCTTGTAAGTCTCCATTTATCCTCCTTCAACTGTTCATTACCTCTTGTTTTCTCGCTACGTATACACCTTTTAGTATTTCTTTTTTCCTCCTTATATAATTCCAAGCATCTTTCTTTTGAGTCTTCATCCAAGTCTTCATTCAACCACGCTTCTTTTTTACCTTTAACCGCTTTCATCACCTCTTCATTCCATCCATTCACTGTTAACATTCTTACTTCCTACTTTAGCACATCCACATACTTCTCTCTCCAACTAATATATATATATATATATATATATATATATATATATATTATATATATATATATATTATATATATATATATATATATATATATAATATAATAATATATATATATATATATATATATATATATATATATATATATATATATATATATATATATATTGGTTATTTGGGTTGGCAGCCCACTACCACCTATCTCTTGCTAGAAATGCTGATGCAAGCCTCGGAGATGGTCGTGATCGCCGTAAACGGCCTTCTAATTTTCGGCGAAATTGTATGAATCGTATGGGTACATGGAATGTCAGAGGAATAAATGTTGAGGAGAAGAGGAGAGAGGTGAATGGATGTACTTTAGAAGTGCAATTTGATTGCTCGCTGCACTGAACAAAGATTGAAAGAAATGGTGACAAAATAGTGATGTGGTGTGAAATGTGTTGTGCTGGTGGGAAAGGAATAAGAGGGGGAAGAAAGAGTTGCAATTTTGATAAGTGACTTGTGGTACAGAGCTATGGTAGACTTTGTGTATGTGAGTCCTAGAATTCTAATGGTTAAATTTAAGTTTGAAAAGGTCAAGGTATGTGTGGTTCTGATGTATGGTCCATCTGAGTGAAACGTTGAAGAGAGTACGATTTTTTTGGATAATCTGAATAATGTTTTGGATGGGGTGAGTAGGAGCTTCAGATTGGATAGTGTTGGGGGACCTGAAATGGTTGGATAGGTGATGAAAAAAGGGATGTATATCAGGTGGTTTGGGGTGTCCGGGAGAAAGAGGAGAATGGTAGGACAGGTGATTGATTTTCTGTGAGGAGAGAGGTATGTGTGTAATACTTTCTTTAAACACAAGAGTATCCCTAAGTATACTAGAGTTGGTGTTGGTAGAGATGATATCGAAGTGAAAAGTATGATTGATGTTTTGTGTTGGTGAAGAAGCGACATGTTGAAGTATGTTTGGGATGTTAAAATCAGTTGAGTTAAGTTTTCGGAATGTTATGAATCACTTCATTAATTCTGTTCAATGTAAATTAAGTTATGGGGGGCTTGGATGGAGAGGAAGGTGATATGGAAGGAAGTGGGTAAGAATTAAGAGTGAAAGTTAAGTGAACAAGGTAATAAGGATAAGTATGTAAGGAGCGCTCGCAAGTAAATCAGTTGACTGTGAACAGTTGAAACTGAACAAATCTGGAAGCAAATGACGGAAAGCATTTGTTAGCAGTGCAAACGAAGTATGTGGATGTGCTAAAGTAAGGAAGTAAGCATGTTAACAGTGAGTGGGGGAATGAAGAGGTGATGCAAGCGGTTAAGAGTAAAAAAGAAAGCGTGGTTAAATGTACTAAAAGCAAATGACGAATTTTCAAAAGAAAGATGCTTGGAATTTCATATAAAGGAGGGAAAAAAAATACTTAAAAGGTGCATAACCGTAGGAAGAAAAGAAGAGGTAACATGAACAGTTTGGAAGGAGGATGAATGGGGAC
>JABUQX010024590.1:12500-15000 GCA_015478945.1 Trachelipus rathkii | reverse complement strand
AATCAGAAAAGGGACTTAAAATGTCATCAGTTAACTCACACCAATTCAAAATTATTTAAATGTTCTGAGTGCAGCTATGAATGTAATCGGAAAGATAGCTTAAAAACTCATCTGCTAACTCATAGCAATTTGAAATTATTTAAGTGTTCTAAGTGCAGCTATGAATGCAATCAGAAAGGTAACTTAAAAACTCATCTGTTAACTCACAGCAATTTGAAATTATTTAAATGTTCTGAGTGCAGCTATGAATGTAATCAGAAAATTAACTTAAAATCTCATATGCTAAACTCACCCACTACGAATGTGAAAAGGAAATTAAATACCAAAGACTGAAATATTCATCAGAAGGATGGGGGAGAAAGAAGTGGTGGTGGTGGTGCCAGTGGTAGTGGGGTCCCTTGGAGCGGTAAAAACATCGTTTAAAACAGTAGCATAGACAGCTCCCGTATAAGTACTACTTTGGAAATGAGCCCTCGATTCATAATCAGACGGAGCTCCAGAATACTGAGAATGGTTCTTGGATGTTAGAGAACCTGCCAGGACAACCGTATGCGCTTAGGACCGAGGTTAGGCTGCGCATGGAGTGATAACCTTTAAGAAAGGTAGAAATAAAAAAAAAAAAAAAAAATTGAAATTATTTTAAATGTTTTGAGTGTAGCTATGAATGTAATCGGAAAAGTAACTTTAAATCTCATCAGCTAACAAAACAATTCCAAATTATTTAAATATTCGGACTGCAGGGTTGTGTGGTTCAAACTTTTCCGACTCCAACTTCACTCTCTCCAAAATTACCGACTCGGACTCCACCCTTTTGAAAATTACCGACTCCGACTCCACCCTCTGGAAAATTTTAGACTCCAACTCCATCCTATTGAAAAGTGAAAACTTCAAGGACTAACTCTATTGATAAAATTGTCTGATGTGACGTTGCAAAAATCTCACAAGAAGATAATTCTTGAAGAGTCTTGGTTGATGAATGTGTCTCGCAGATAGTTTAAATTATTATAATATGATTTAAATTCGCACCATAATAAACAAATATACTGAACCCACACCCTCGCTGTTGGTATAGCAGGCGTGTTACCACCTGACCCCGATGAGCTAAAAGGAAATATATGCAATTTATACATGAGATTATATTAAAGGTGGAACCCTCTTTAATAAAAGTTTAACGATAAAAATAAAGTTTATTCCGTCTATAATACAAAATAAAATGTTTATTATGGTCTTAAAGTTTATTGATAATTAAAAAAGGTCTATTAATCTAAACTAATATTTACAAAATAATAAACGCACTTTCAAATTAATTTTATCGTAACACATGGTAATCCTTCTGGGAATATATCGTCAATCAGGAATCCTTCTTGGAATATGTTAATAATAAACTACTAATAATAAACGACATTGTTAAGTTAAATGTAATGAAACATTTTTTTTGCTAACTAACCGACACACGTCACGCGGCTCACGCAAACCAGTTATTGTGCTTCTAGATTATATAGTGTATAATGGTGAATTCTTCACTATAAGAAGTTACGAACCATCAACAATGCATTTTAATGCATCATCACCATTTTAAGAATTACCAATAGGTAAATACTAACTACAGTGACACAGTCTAAGTAAAAAGATTAGGAATCCAACTTTTTTTTTTTTGGTGCATCATTAATGAAATACACTCTTCAAATTCTTCAATAATCAAATAAGAGATTTCATGGATTTTACTTTTATTTTAACCGTTTAGCTTACAAAATTATTATATATATATTATATATATATATATATATATATATATATATATATATATATATATATATATATATAATATATATATTTTTACTTCATTTAATAGTTTCTATACGTATAATATATGTTTATAAATATTTATATATCTATTATCGGAGCTAGTTACAATTTATATACATATGGATAAAGCATATATATGTATATATACTATATATATATATATTATATATATATATATAATATATATATATATATAATATACTATATATATATATATATATATATATATATATATATATATATATATATACTATATAATATATATGTCAGCGGGCGACTCCAGTAACGTCTTTACTCTCTCTCTCGCTTCTCTCTATATATAATATATATATATATATATATATATATATATATATATACTATATATATTATATAAATATAATCTATCTCTTAAATATATATATATATATATATATATATATATATATATAACAGTGGCGTAACTAAGGTCAGTTGCGCCCCCCCCGCGACTTATTTTGTGCGCCCCCTTTAGTCATGGACGGGGTGGATAGAGGTTTTGGAACTTGAATGACAAAAAAGTTTTCTTGTTCATATCAAAGAAAAATCACATTATCATTACAAAAGAACCAAGTGATATTACAATGAAAAAAAGTATTATATATATATATATAAGTATATATATTATATATATATATATTATATATATATATATATAATATATTATATATATATA
>JABUQX010024589.1:5000-27500 GCA_015478945.1 Trachelipus rathkii | reverse complement strand
ATATACAACGACAAACCTGACACATCTTAAGCAAGAATAAACTGCTAACATTAACAAAGATCCAAACTTATCAACAGTAAAAGTAACTAACAAGACTCACAAAAAACACATTCCATTCATGCTTTATCAAACATATCTCCAACATGACAATGTTAATTTTACATTAACATAGTAATAATTAACAAAAAATTTAGCATAACCGTACCTAACCAGCATAATACCTAATGGGTAAAGACAAACAAAGTAAAGTTTTACTCTCTGTAAAGCTAAACTATGAACATTACATACTTAATCACATACACACACACACACACACACACACACACACACACACACACACACACACACACACACACACACACACACACACACACACAACAACAACAACAACAACAACAACCAGACGAATAAACAGCCATCATCATCAATGTAGTCAATAAATCGAACATAGGGCAGGAAGTAAAACAAGTTTTTCATTTTTTATAACATAATTTTCATTGAAAAAGCGTTATATAAATACATAAAAACATTATAAATACATAAAAATATAAGTTTATTTTTAAATATAGTTAATTCATCTCTATCAGCGAACATTAGGATTTGAAGTTGGGTACGTTCTATAACTCTCTAAAGATTCAATTTACCCTTTGAAAGAATGTAAATATAAATAAATGCCTTCAACAACACTAAACCATTTTTCGGCATATGTCGATTCAACACACTCATTCTCTCATACAAGAGAGAAGTAAACTTCTCCAAACTGATAGTTATTAAAGCATTTCTGTATACCGCATTATATGGGAAACCACATGTTTCGGTGTAAATATCGTAGATTACACCGTGAGCTATATGTATTAAGTCATCGAGTATGTCAACATCGTTAAGATGCGATGTTAATTCATTTTTTATTTTAAGCAATGCTGTAATATTTTCAGACGTTCGAACGCTGAAACCTATACATGTACGGTAGAAGGTCACACAATCGATGGGTTTCACGTAGTTGCGTACATCAAGGGTTTTAATATTGTCACACGACGAGAACACAACGTCTATTCTATTAGAACCACTTATGTTGTCTTCCCAGTTAGATATTTCACTAAGCGTTGATCTTTCGGATAAGAAACACTTATCCTCTACCCATGCAGCAACGATGTCGATAATCTTGATGAATCCATCAGCGCAAACGAATAAAGGTCTATTATTTGACCCTTTGGCAGAAATACAAGCAACGTAACGACTGCCATTTGGTTTACGATTAAATATAAATGACACATCATTGGGAATAACGAAGCTCCTTGTGAAGATATCAACAACAGACGTGGAGATGCGGGGAGATGTCATCGGTACCAGTTACAGCGGAAAATGTCCTACTGACGGAAATCGTATGCGTAAACAACCCTTATATAGGTAATGAGATTCTTTCTTTCAGCCAATCAGAAGAAAGTAAACAAGAATACAACGCACGAACGAACCATATCAGTTCAAAAGGGTATATATTCTCGCTAGACAACAACAACAACAAACAACAACAACAACAACAACAACAACAACAACAACAACAACAATAACATAGTACAAAAATAAGTTCTTTATATACCAACCAACGAATTTAAGCAATTTTAAAACTTGTATTCACGTTAATAAAGCTAACAATAGCTTACCCAGAACTAAGAATATACTGTACAATAACAAAATCTAACACACACCTTACACACGAATAAACAACTAACATTAACAAAGTTCCATACTTAACAAGAGTAAAGTACCTAACTTTACATACAAAGAGTAACCTATTCACACTTTTTCAAGCATATCTCTAACATATCATTGTTAATTTTACATTAACACTATTGATTTACGTAGCATCTCGAGTATCATTTCGGATAAACATAGCACAAAAATGAGTTCTTTATATACTAACCAGCGAATATAGGTTAACATTACAATGTTTCCACAATAATAAAGCTAACATAGCATTCCCAGAACTAAGAATATAATGTACAATGAAAACTTTAATACAACTTACGCACTAATAAAACAGTTAGACATTAACAAAGTTCCCCACACTTAAACACCTGCTAAAGTAAACTGCCTTGCGATACAAAACGTAACCATATTCATACTTTTTTATAAGTTCTATATATATGGCCACGAGATATGCTTACGGAACAAGGTTTTTAGCTTCAATAAAGTAACATGTCATTAAACCTGAACTAAGAATATAATGTAATTGCAACCTAAATACCTCGCGGATGAATAATCAGCTAACATCTGAAAATTCCCTACTTATCAAAGGTAAGTAGCTAACAGGATACAATACTCGATATGTTCCCGCTTTTCGAGCATATTAGCAGCAGATAAGCCGTATTATCTACAAAATCCCTTAAACAAAGTGACCAAATCTATCAAAGATGCCACATCTTGAACTATTGAATTGACAACTATGCTTCATCAAGTGTCAATCGGTTTCGAGTTTAACATCATTGACCCTAGAATAAACGTAAGGACATTATCAAAAGTCTAGGGCAAACCTAACATTACTCAACAAAAAAACTTAACCTAGGCTCACGTTTCTAACACATCATCGTCAGTTAACACAGTAATATCTTACAAAAACTCATCATTTCTCTAACAAATCAGTGTTATTTTCACATTGTCATAGTAATATTTAATCCGCTAACATCCTGAAAATTCCCTACTTATCAAAGGTAAAGTAGCTAACAGGTCATACAATACTCGAAATGTTCCCACTTTTCCAGCATTTCAGCAACAGGTAAAGACGTATTATCTAACAAATTCCCTTAAAAAAGTGGCCATTCTATCAAAGATACATGCATCTTGAACTATGAATTGACACTATCTTCATCAAAGTGTCACTCGTCTCGAGTATAACATCATTTGAGCTATGAATAAGCGTAGACATTAGCAAAATTCTCGGACAAACCTAACATTACTCAACAAAATCTTAACATAGCCTCACGTTTCTAACATATCATCGCCAGTTAACACAGTAATATCTTACAAAACTCATCATTTCTCCAACAAATCAGTGTTAATTTCACCCAGTCATAGTAATATTTAACATAACGTACCTAACTTACGAATAAACAGCTTTCATTAACCAAGAGTATCTAAAGCAACACATCACCTCCCGAGAGAAAACCCAATGGGATGCACCCCTTGAAAGGGTGTGAATCCTGAGAGTGGGATCACCCCGAAGGGGTGTAAGCGGGTTTTAGGTCTCAGCCCGCAGGGCTGAGACCTTACCCCTCCTTCGGAGGGGTAAAACCCGCTTACACCCCTTCGGGGTGATCCCACTCTCAGGATTCACACCCTTTCAATGGGTGCATCCCATTGGGTTTTCTCTTGGGAGGTGATGTGTTGCTTTAGATACTCTTGGTTAATGAAAGCTGTTTATTCGTAAGTTAGGTACGTTATGTTAAATATTACTATGACTGGGTGAAATTAACACTGATTTGTTGGAGAAATGATGAGTTTTGTAAGATATTACTGTGTTAACTGGCGATGATATGTTAGAAACGTGAGGCTATGTTAAGATTTTGTTGAGTAATGTTAGGTTTGTCCGAGAATTTTGCTAATGTCTACGCTTATTCATAGCTCAAATGATGTTATACTCGAGACGAGTGACACTTTGATGAAGATAGTGTCAATTCATAGTTCAAGATGCATGTATCTTTGATAGAATGGCCACTTTTTTAAGGGAATTTGTTAGATAATACGTCTTTACCTGTTGCGGAAAATGCTGGAAAAGTGGGAAACATTTGAGGTATTGTATGACCTGTTAAGCTACTTTATCTTTGATTAAGTAGGAATTTTTCAGGATTTGTTAGCGGATTATTCCATACGCGTAGTATGTTAGCACTGGATTTTTGTTAGAGAAATGGATGAGTTTTTTGTAAAGATATTACTGTCGGTTAACTGACGATGATGTGTTAGAAACGTGAGCTTAGTAAGTTTTTTTTGTTGAGTAATGTTAGGTTGCCCTAAGACTTTTGATAATGTCTACGTTTATTCATAGGTCAAATGATGTTATACTCGAAACGATTGACACTTTGATGAAGATAGTGTCAATTCATAGTTCAAGATGGTGGCATCTTTGATAGATTGGTCACTTTGTTAAAGGAATTTTGAGATAATACGGGCTTTATCTGCTGGCTAATATGCTGCGGAAAGCGGGAACATATCGAGATGTATGGACCTGTAGCTACTTTACCTTTGATTAGTAGGGAATTTTTCAGGATGTTAGCTGATTATTCATGCGTGAGGTATGTTAAGGTTTGCAATTGTACATTATATTTTAGTTCAGGTTTATGACATGTTTAGCTTTATTGAAGCTAAAACTTTGTTCCGTAAGCATATCTTCGTGGGCCAGTATATATAGAACTTATTAAAAAGTATGAATAGGTTACGTTTTGTATGCAGTGCTAGTTACTTTACAGGTGTTAAGGTGTGGGAACGTGTAATGTAACTGTTTATTGTGGTAAAGTTGTGTTAAGTTGCGTTGTACATTTTTTCCTTAGTTCATATGATGCTATGTTTGCTTATTATTGTGGAAACATTGTAATGTTAACCTATATTCGCTGGTTATTATATAAAGAACTCATTTTTGGGCTATGTTATCGAAATGATACTCGAAGATGCTACGTAAAATCAAATAGTGTTAAGTAAAATTACAATGATATGTTAGAGATATGCTGAAAAAGTGTGAATAGTTACCGTCTTGTACGTGGGCTAGGTAACTTTATGCGTTAAGTATGGAACTTCTGTTAATGTTAGTTTTTTATTTCGTGTGTAAGGTGTGTTAGATTTTGTTATTGCTACAGTATATTCTTAGTTCTGGTAAAGCTATGTTAGCTTTATTAATTTGAAAACAATGTTACGTTAGATATATTCGTTGTTCTTCTCTCCCACTGTTTATGTTAATGTGTCATGTTGTTGTTCGTTGTTGTTGTTGTTGTTGCTGTTGTCTAGCGAGAATATATACCCTTTTGACCTGATATGGTTCGTTTGTGCGTTGTACTTCTTGTTTACTTTCTTCTGATTGGGTCGGAAAGAAAGAATCTCATTACTATAAGGGTTGTTACGCATTACGATTTCCGTCAGTAGGGACATTTCTTTCGCTCTTACTTGGTTACAGATGACATCTCCCCGCATCTCCACGTCTGTTGTTGATATCTTCACGAGGAGCTTCGTTATTCCCAATGATGTGTCATTTATATTTAATCGTAAACCAAATGGCAGTCGTTACGTTGCTTGTATTTCTGCTAAAGGGTCAAATAATAGACCTTTATTTGTTTGCGCTGATGGATTCATCAAGATTATCGACATCGTTGCTGTATGGGTAGAGGATAAGTGTTTCTTATCCGAAAGATCTACGCTTAGTGAAATATCTAACTGGGAAGACAACATAAGTGGTTCTAATAGAATAGACTGTGTTCTCGTCGTGTGACAATATTAAAACCCTTGATGTACGCAACTACTGGAAACCCATTGATTGTGTGACCTTCTACCGTACATGTATAGGTTTCATCGTTCGAACGTCTGAAAATATTACAGCATTGCTTAAAATAAAAAAATGAATTAATATCGCATCTTAACGATGTTGACATACTCGATGACTTAATACATATAGCTCACTGGTGTAATCTACGATATTTACACCGAAACATGTGGTTTCCCATATAATGCTGTATACAGAAATGCTTTAATAACTATCAGCTTGGATGAGTTTACTTCTCTCTTGTAATGAGAGAATGAGTGCTGTGAATCGGCAAATACCGAAAAATGGTTAGTTGTGCTGAAAGACATTTATACTTAATTCTTCAAATGGTATGAATCGTTACCGTAAGCTATATTAAGAACGTACCCAACTTGAATCCTATGTTTGCTGATCAGATGAATTAATATATTTAAAATAAACTTATATTTTTATGTATTTATATGTTTTTATGTATTTATATAACGCTTTTTAAATGAAAATTATATGTTATAAAATATGAAAACTTCTTCCCTCGTTATGTTCCGATTTATTGACTACATTGTTGATGAGGTCTGTTTATTTGTCTGGTTGTTGTGTGTGTGTGTGTGTGTGTGATGTGTGTGTGTGTGTGTGTGTGTGTGTGTGTGTGTGTGTGTGTGTGTGTGTTAAATATGTAATGTTCATAGTTTAGCTTTTACAGAGAGTAAAACTTTACTCTGTTTGTCTTTACCCATTAGGTATTATGCTGGTTAGGTACGGTTATGCTAAATTTTTTTTTTGTTAAATTATACTATGTTAATTGTAAAAATTAACACTTGTCATGTTGGAGATATGTTTGATAAAGCATGAATGGAATGTGTTTTTTGTGAGTTGCTTTGTTAGTTACTTTACTGGTGTTAAGTGTGGATCTTTGTTAATGTTAGGCTGTTTATTCTTACCTAAGATGTGTCAGGTTTTGTTCGTTGTATATTATATTCTTAGTTTAATGTTACATCATGTTAGCTTTATTAATAGGAAAACTTTGTTACGTTTAGCATACTTCACCTGTCTATATGATAATTACACAAGGGTTATTAGTAATTTTAGTTTAAATATTACCATATCAGTTAAATTAACATTGTTACTGTTAGAGATATGCTTGAACAAGTGTGAATAAGTTACGTTTTTGATGCTATTGTAGTTACTTACTGCTGGATTAGGTGTGAAACTTTGTTACATTGTTGCGCCGTTTATTCATGTTTAAGATGAGTAAGTTTGTCGTTGTACATTATTTCTTAGTTCAGATGATGCTAAGTAAGCTTTATTAAGTGTAAAACTTTGTTACGTTCAGCATATTATTGTTGAATGTTTGTATAAAGGAAACTTGATTTTATGTTTATGTTTATCCAAAATACTACTCGAAATGTGACCTTTAATCAATAGAATCATAGATCACAGATGGGTCAGGAGGGTTGGCAGGGAGGGGGACTGGAATGGTGGTTTGATTTTAGTGATTTAATAGCTTATAGGGTATGTAAAAACGTAAATTTGATAAGTTATAAACATAAAAAGAATTAAAAAAATTTTATTATTTTTTATTTATTTATTTATTTTTTATTTCTTGATGGTTCTGAAACCTTTATTTTCGAAATCTACAGACCCAGATAACATATATAAGGACACCAACATTGTATTATTACACAAATATATTTAATAAATCGGGCACCGCACCGGAGCCAGCACCGGTGCAGCTTTCAACTCCTACTCCTCCTTCCTCATTCTTCTTCCACCTTCCTCATTCTTCTTCCTTATTTCATCTTTCATTCTTCTTTCTTCCTCCTTTTGTTTTTTGCACTCTGTGCTCCTTTTTTTTTCAGTCGGGACCCCCTAATTGGGGGTCCTAGACACCCTATACGGACTTCATAACCATCATATTCGAGATCTACGACCTCGATAACCCTTAGTAAAGACACGCAACATTTGTTGTTATACGACTGTTTATTAACTCGGCACCGCAGCGGCTCCAGCACCGGCTGCCGGAGCCAACTCCTCGGTTCACCATATCAAGTATTTCTAGAAATTCAACTCTGAATCCTCTCACCAAATTTCAGCCAATTATGAACACTTCGATTTTAAGGTGGGTGGGTGGGGTCCCCTTCGGGACCACGGGACGTTAACCTCATCTACGACGAAGGTTACCTTCCCCATCTAACACCCCCTCCAAATTTTAACCTGATACGATAAGCCTAACCCATATAGATATATATCGAACTTAGAACCGGATGCGAAGAAGCAGCCACGGCGGAATCCGAAGTCGGAGTGCGTAAAAACGATCCCTTACAGGGATCGTTTTCGACTCAGATTCGATTTCCTTCGGAAATCGAATCTTCCGAACGTAATGAATAATAATACATACTAATAATAATAATAATGTGTATGATGTTGATGCGCACGCGCTCACATATTATCTACCGGACCCTGCGTCGGTGCGATGATGCGGACCCGGAGGCGGAACCGGAGCCGGAATCGCGGCCGGAACCGGAACCGAAGGCGGAGCTGCTGCTGCTGCCGCTGTAGAAGACTAGGGGGTAAACCACAGACAGACACAAAAAGTCTCCGAAGGAGACTGAATCGGATTCCGAACGCAAAGCAAGGCGCTGACGGAGGAGATGCAGAAGGTGACAAAGGATACGTAGAAGGGCTATTAAAACACAAAAGTGTTTCCACTTCTTCAACCTAATAATAATAATAATGTGTGTGTGTGTGTGTGTGTGTGCGCGCGCTCTCGCGCACTGACGTAATCTTGGCTACGCCAAGATTACGTCATCACACTCGATCCCAACTCTCATTAAGGCCTAAACTCACCCACACAGATCAAGCAACCAAAGGGTAAGCGCAATATCGGCGCCACCATGGGGGATGACCACCCATTACTTATACACCTTCAGACATTGGAACTTCGATGTTTTGAGCTATCCATTAATTATTATATCCCAGTTATAAAGCAAAATAATCTTTATACTTTTTGAGAAAAAGCTGTGGGAGCTCAAACTGACTCTAATTATTATAATATATATATATTATATAATATTATATATATATATATATATAATATTATATATATATATAATATAATATATATATATATATATATATATATATATATATATATAATATATATATATATATATAATTATTATATAATATATATATATATATTATATTATATATATATATATATATATATTATATATATATATATATTATACATATATTATATATATATATACTATATATATATATATATATATATATATATATTATATATATATATATATAATATATATATATATATATATATATATTATATACTATTATATATATATATATTATTCGCGCTCCTGAATTAATCTGAACAGTGACAACCATAATAATCCTCATCATGTGAAATCGGCTTTAGACATTGTTTCTTTCCTTAGGTTTACTTTTTAAGAATTTAATCTTTATAGTCGCATACAAGTTTTAGAAAAGCAACAAATCATCATTGGTCATACCGTTGGTCATACCACTTAACTGTATAAAGTAAAACCTAAGTCTATCTCTCCAGCTATCAAATCTCACCTGATACATTTCGATAATGTCTTTTCTCGGATAGCAAAAAATAAAGTTGGCATATAATCATGGTTATTATTCTCTTGTTTGAATAAATATCAGGGCTGCTTTTATCCCATTGTGGTAAAATATTTATACACCAACATTAAAAAAAAAAAAAAAAACAAACAATCACAAACAAAACAAAACTCCGTAAAGCGTGCATAAATCTGGATCTGTAAAGAGAATGATTATTGTCATGTGTCAAAAAGAATGCTGCTGCATTTGAAATTATGGAGTTTTGCAAGGATGAGTAAAACATACTATCGCATCCAAACTGGCTCAATTACGAATATTTTCATACGACTTTAACCCTCTTTAACGAGGTTTCTATCAAACCCCTAGTATATATTTTTCAATTACATCATCGGTCAATAATCACAAAAAAATTTGACAACGCTTTAGCCTATCACGCAGCCTTTCTTAAATAAATGGCCTCTAATTACATACTTCTGTCTATTTTATACTCCATAAATTTTATAAAATATCTCACACTGAGTGTGTAAAATTCAAGATCATTTGCTTATTAAGAACATTTTTTTAGTAATAATAACTGGTCGCGTGTCTGATAGGTATTTAACTATACCCAAGAACATTGTAAATTATATTTCGTGAATTTTTATTAGTCGTACACAAATTTTATTATTATTTAAGCATGCATGCAAAACTTACATAAAGAATATATATATATATATATATATATATATATATATATATAGAAAGAGTGAGAGGTAGAGATATATATATATATATATATATATATAAATATATATATATATATATATATATATATATATATATATATATATATATATATATATATATATATATATATATACTGGATATATATATATATATAATACATATATGTATATTTCTGTTATATATATATATATATATATATATATATATATATATATATATATATATATATATATATATATTATATATATATATATATATATAAAGGTGTCCGGTCCCTGGGCAACCCACCAAAAGGCTTCCACTCCCAGGCTTCCACCTAATATTGTCAGATAGATATACTGCGTGATTTGCACTTCAGGGACATCATTAGCGACTTTGCCGCCCGAAAATCGGAGAAAAGTAAGTCTGGACTGTAGTGGTTATAACTTATAATTCCATCCATTCCCTAATTTAATTTAAATTATATTAACTGAATTTCTCTGCGTCAATTAATTTGGTAAGAACACTTTCTGCTCATTTCATTTCGTGTTTTTGAATATATGCATTGCTCTCTGAGTGGGTCGCTTCCAACCAACACATGGGCACTGGGCCCCCACATCCTTAATCCGGCCCTGGAACAGAGGATGAAAACTAAAGGATATGACTTTAAACACTACTATGAAATATCATGAACTTAACTGTAGGAGAATAATGAGTAAGTAAAATTTAAAAATTAAGAAAATATAAATATAAAATAATACCATACACTATTAAGTTTTTATATTACATATTGCTTCTTTTTTTAGGTAAAATAAAGAGGAACAGATATCTGCCTTGTTCATCTATTTTCTTATATAGAGCTTTATATATATAAGATATATATATATATATATATATATATATATATATATATATATATATATATATATATATATATATATATATGTATATTTAAATATATATATATATAAATATATATATATTTATATAGCATAGTACCATATAATAACCATGACGATAAGGCTCCATTTGCATCATTGCACTAAAAGAATAATAACGGATTCCTATTTTAAGACCGACCTCCCGTAACCATTGAACAGAGAGAGAGGAGAGAGAGAGAGAAAGGAGAGTGAAAAAAAGGTAGAGAGAGAGAGAGAGAGAGAGAGAGAGAGAGAGAGAGAGAGAGAGAGAGAGAGAGAGAGAGAGAGAGAGAGAGAGAGAGAGAGAGAGAGAGAGAGAGAGCAGCAGCAGCAGCAGCAGCAGCAGACAAACCTAAAATTGTAATATATCTCTTTTTTTCTATCATGAATATAGTAACAAGAATTCTTCAAAGATTGAGCAAATTTTATTCAATAAATTTACTATTTATTCAATAAATTTAAAAACTACTATTTTGAATTTTATTTTTCATTTCTTGAGGAGGGTTGCCACGACAGGCCTAGCAAGCCGGTGGAGTAAAACAATTCCTGCTCGTCGAACCACACAATCAGTCAGGGATTGAAGTGACAGACCTCTGGTCTACTTCTGGGGGAGGAAGTGAAGTG
Source organism: Trachelipus rathkii (assembly GCA_015478945.1). Classification (NCBI taxonomy): domain Eukaryota; kingdom Metazoa; phylum Arthropoda; class Malacostraca; order Isopoda; family Trachelipodidae; genus Trachelipus; species Trachelipus rathkii. Next base: position 16,142 of record JABUQX010024589.1, on the reverse strand, counting down.
AAATGATGTCATTTTTTGTTAACAAAAAAAAAAATAAAAATAAAATAAAAAAAAAAAATAAAAAAAGAAAAAATAAAATAAAATTAAAAAGGAACATTTTAACCTATAAAATTGAAATAAAATGAATTTAAAACTTATTCCATTTTGGGTTTAAATCTTTTCTATTTAAGAAACTCTCCGAAACATCCTTTGAAGTTTTTTAAAGAGAATCTTTAAACTTAAGAAATTTGAAAAGAGAAAAGGGAGAATTATTCAATAAAATTAATTACGCATTTTGACACAAATTATAGGCATCCAAATTGAGCTCCATTTGATATCTGATATATATATCATCATCATCATTATTATATATATACACAAATATATATATATATATATATATATATATATATATATATATATATATATATATATATATATATATATATATATATATGTAATATATATATATATATATATATATATATATATATATATAGTATATAAAGATATATATATATATATAGATATGTTGATATAAAGCAGTTAAACGGGATATATATATGTTGAAACATATAGAAATGTCCACCAAGATATGTTGATATATATATATATATATATATATAGATCTTGTGAAAAGGGTATATATATATTGAAAAAAATGAAATGTACACCTATATATATATAATATTTATATATATACATTTTTCATCCTCTCCCAGCAAGATTCATGAGCCTGTCAATTTGGCCAACCTCTTCATCCACTCCCCTCTATCATCCCAGACCCGTTCTTCAACTCAGCTGGATCTCATAGATGGCATATGATGTCCTCTTCTCAGCGATTCCTCTACGGAGTCCTTCCAACTCTTCCGTGGTTTTCCCTTTGGGCTGCCTCCTCCGGTTTCCAGTCCTCCTGTCCACTCTGCCACGATTCCATCCTCTCCATAGTGTTCCCACCTACCTCAATCTCGCTGCATCTATCTTGTTAATAATAAGTATCACTCCTATGCCTTCTTTAATTCTCTCATTTCTCACTCTATCCTTCCTGGTCTTTCCGGTCATCGCTTTAAAACATTCATTTCTGCGGGTTTGCACTCTGTTTTCCTCTCTGCCGCAGCACCCTGCTATGTTTCTGGCCCCCGTGCAGAAATACCGGTGTCAATATGTTGAAAATTATCTTCCTCACTTCCTCTAATCATTATCCTGATGATGGATACGAGCCTTTTTTTTTTTTTTTTTTACGGCACATCAACACCGCTCACGGGCAATGCCCTACTCCCAAGGAGGGGGTGTTAAAAACAACAAAAAAATTCAACTAACACAAAATTACGCAGATGAGCACAGACGCGGGCTTTGAAGTGAGGGAGATGAAATTCAGTAGGAAATAAGAAGATGGAAGAGAATTCCGCACCCAGAACAGAGGTGGCAGGAAAGAAGAGCACTGGCAACAGCGAACCAGTCTGGAGTTGCTGATATCAACACAAAACTCATGCCGACACGAAATAACCCCTTTGTGCTACGAGTGGTTACCCAAAGGTGGTGGCACGTTATGAAAGTTCTCTGAGCGACTCGCCACATGTACCTATAGAAAAGAGATAAAGCACCAACATCGCGCTTCAAAGATAGAGAGAGGGCTTCCAAGTGAACTGGAAAGAACAGGACAGTTGATAAGTCTTTTGGCCTTTTTGACCTGACCCTATCCAAAAGCCGGGTGAAACCTGAGCTCCCCCAGATATGAGAGAGCAGTAATTCATACAAGGGCGGATGAGGCCTTTGTAACTGAGAATCAGAAGAGGAAAAAAGTCTCGCAGTCTAAACAGAACTCCTGGTTTCTTTGAGGCCGCCTAGCAACCGTTGTGATGAGGAAGCTCCAAGACATTTTTTGTTTATGTTAAGGCCATAGATGTTTATTATTGTCAACAGGACAGACGAGAGAACCGTCGAAAGAGATAGGAGTTAGAAGGTGTCAGAGAGGAGGATTTGTAAAGTTTAGTGTTTTAAAGAATTTAAATTTTCATGGCATCTGTATTTGATTCCCACCCGGAAATTCTATCCAGATCAGCGAGAATAGAATCGGAAATATTAAGACGAGAGGTAATTTTAGAAGTAAAAGAAGGAGCAGTATTAGAATGAGTTAAAGAATGAAGGGTCAAGTCATCGGCATATGAGTGAATATGTTAGAAGTGCAGGTGAGAAGATCAATATTAATGAAAAGTAGAATAAAGTAGAGATAAGACAGAACCCTGAGAAACACCAATTATTGACAGAAAAGGAAGAAGAAGTCGCCCCATCAACAACAGCTGATATTGAGCGATTTTGAAAGAAAGCTAGACATAAGTAAGCAAAGAGAAGGAGGAAACTCAAAGGAGTGGAGTTAGAGATACGTGCCATACCCGGTCAAATGCTTTGATATGTCAAGCGCCACCGCACATCGCAAGTCTCCCCGTAGTTCCTAAGGGGCGTGGAAACCATAAAATCAAAAGATAGGCATGCACTGCTGTAACGTCTGAGCGCTGAAAGTCAAAAATAAGTGATCGGAAAGAAGAATGAGATTCAGATGATCTAAGAAATGAGAGTTGAGAAGAGTTTCAAAGATTTTAGATAGAATACAAATGAGCTATAAGGATAGTTAGAAGGATCAGAGCGCTTCCTTTTTTCGGAATAGGTTGACATGTGCGTGCTTCCAACACTTAGAGAAAGTGCTGGTATTGAGACATAGAGAATATAGTTGAAAGAGGGGCGGGGATAGCACGGAAGCACACTCCCTCAAACCCTAGAGAATGCCATCCGGGCCACCCTCCTTCTTAACGTTCGTAGATTTCAGGAGACCATGCACCCGATCGAATGTAATCACAGGCAAAGGCATAGGGACACCTGAGAGGAGAAGAAGGAGGAGGAGGAATGCCAGAACCGTCCAGGGTTGAGTTAGGAGGAAAAATAGAGGCCGAAGAGATTGGCCTTTTCAGTTGAGAATTAGCAAACAAACCATCGGTGAGCGAATAAGAGGGGGAAAGACAGATTTACAGAAGTTGTTAGAAATGCTTTTGGAAGAGGCCAGAAAGATTTTGTCAGTAGGAGAACCTGAAGGAGGCGCACTTTCGTTTGATGAAAGCCCGCTTGCCTGTCGAAGAGTATCCCTGCAACTGATTTCTGAAGCAGTAATGGTACCTTACAAAGAAAGTGAGTGTAGAGAACGAGAATTTTTTCCACTCCCGATACGCACTGTCTCTAGCCTGATGGCCAGAGAACAAGCACGATCGAACCAAGTGGATTGCGAGGAGAGAGATTTCAGCTCTGAAGAAGGAAATAAAAACCTAATGTCCCATTTAACGATTGCAGCTCCCATCCCGATTTCGGTGGAAGCCGAGATGTCACCAGAGACAAAAGCAGTCATCCAATGGATAGTTAGCGTAGAAGGCACCGCGCCCCTGACCTGGTCTTCGATCAAAGTGCCGGCAGCAAACGCGGAAGATGGAGCTGTTGGGAGAAAGTATTAAAATTAAGAAAGATAAAGGTTGTGGTCAGATTTCACCAAATAGAGTTAAATGTGGTGTATTACAGAGGTAGTTGACTGAAGTAAGAAACATAGCTCGCAAGTGTGTTCAAGACTGGTTGGGACGATCCTTAATGTGTGTCTCTTTAATAGTTGCTCCGACTGTTGAGAATGCTGGGGAAATGTTATCTCGTATCTTCTCCCACCTAAAATTAGTATGAGAGTGAACCCCAATCATTCGAAGCAAAAATATTGAAACCCCCTTCATGCTATTTAGGTAGTGATCCTCAAGGGGTTTGGATTAGTGAGGTGTTTACAAAAAATAGTCTCTCATGGTGAAGCAAGTGCATCAAAATATGAAAACTGTTCTGTTAGAGAACAGCAGCAGGAGCCATGATTAAGCTGGTAGTGAGAATGGTTGTTATTACCAGTCTCACAGAACATCGAAGTTAGGAGACTTATGATTCTCGAGACGTGTTGCGGAGTAAGCTATGCCACATATAATACACCCAACCCTTAGATCTATACCTGCTGGAAATGTTTATAGTTGACATTAAAACGAGTTAGAGGTATTTGAATTCTCAGTCATCCTGGTCCTCAGATTATAAAAAGGTTGATTTAGAAAGTTAGAGAGGTATATTCCACGATGCAGAGTTAGATGTTAGCAAAGTCGATAGTAAGCCCGCTCGCGCCGGAAGTAAATCTGCCATCTTGCATGCACATACAAAAACCACAACATCAAAATAGCATAAAAACAAAAAAAAAACAGACAAAACGTGGAATTAAAGTTAAAATTAGATCACACTGTCTAAAAACCCAAATTTAAAAACCGTAAATGCTAGTGTTAAAAATCGTGGGTTTTACAGTAAAATATGTAAAAATATGAAAAATCCTAAAGTTAAAAACACTAACGCACCCTGTAAATCTGCAAGAATAGAAAAAAGTAAATAAAATTGATTTAACATTAAACCTAAATTTAAAAGTTAAAAAGTGCCAAATAATAAATAATAAAAATCAAATTTAAACACTGTGAAGACGAAATTCAAATTCATAAACAGTATTAACTTTTAAAATAAACCTACGGGTACAGTCAATTAAAAATAAAAGAAAAGAAAAAGTTAAAACCAGGACTTATCTTTTAAAACCTCGTACGTAGAACTTTATTAAAACGATAAAATGGTATTTGTAAGTAGGGGTAAGATTTAATAAAATTTAAAATAAAAAAGTTTGAAAACAAAATAATTTTCTTCAAATTAAACACAGCAATATATAAACACAATAAATGGGTAAGATATACTGGTTTCTACCAGAGCACAACATTCAGCGACTGCTCCTCACACCATGTGAAACTTAGCCACAGATACTGTTCTCTTCCTCACCTTCCTCTCTGCTTACTATCATAATTTCTGTTTTCTATACGTTCATGCACAGGCCCATTTCTCTCAGTTTGTTATTAAAGCCAACACCACCCTCCTCAGTTTCTCTCCATCCTCGCTTCAACAACGATAGATCATCTGCATAAGCCATTATATTTCAATCCAAATCCTCGACCTCCTCTCTCACCGCCCATATTGCCGCATCCAATCATTCCACAAACAGAATTGGTGACAATAACCTTCCCTGCTTTACACCAACTTCCACCTCAAACCATTCTCCATTTTCATAACTAGTTCTTACATTACAACTGTCATTTTTGTACATACTCTCTAAAGCCTTTCTCAAGTAACCACCCACTCCATAATCTCTCTCTAAAACCTCAAACAATTTCTTTTTTGTCACCGAATCGAATGCCTTTCTTAAATCTACGTATGCTATATAATCCTTTTTGTTATATTCTGTTATTTTTTTCATTATCATTCTCAGGGCGAACATAAGATCTGTGGTGCTTCTGCTAGCCCTGTACCCATACTTCTCCTCCCCAAGTTTGGGATCTATGATTTCCCTCACTCTTCTTTCAAGTATCCTTTCGTATACTTTTGCCAGATGGTCCAGTAACGAAATACCTCAGTAATTTTTGCATTCATCCACGTCTCTCTTTCTTTATATATCGGTATGATGAAAGTTTTCCCTCAGGGACCTCGCTCTCCCTCCAACACTTGTTGGAAAGCTTTAGAACTGCCTCAGTAGCATCTCTACAGATTCGTCTTCCCCCAACCTTGAGACCGAGCCGTGAAATACTTTCACTTTTTCTGCGTATCCATATATATATATATATATATATATATATATATATATATATACTGCTGTTATATATATATATATATATATATATCTACCCGGGTTAGAGTTATCGTATCATCCTAAAATTTTGAGCGGTAGGGCACAGTCCTTTGGGCTGTGCCCTTACCGCTTACACCTCTTCTTCGGGGGTACCCCGTGATGGGTCTTATGCATCTCTCTGGGGGTGATCTCCTAGTAGTTAGGCTCGTCGCTGAAAATTGTTCGGTTATATATAGTAAAGATTGAGATTATGCTGATGAGTGAGCGCATTCGTGAAAGCTTTTGTATAAACATGAAAGTAACCCTAATGATAAGCCTATCGTGTAAGCCTAACTGAACACCTGTGTGTCATATAGCATCAAACCTTGGTAAGTATTATAGTTAGATTCTTGGTAGGGTGTATGGGAGTAGGTTACGTTTTGTGAATAATAATAATTTTCGTGCATGTGATAATAAAATAATATTTTGGTCCGGTTATGTTATGGAACTTTGTTAATGTTGACAGTTTATTCGTGCGTAAGGTATGTTAGGTTTGTCGTTGTACCTTATATTCTTAGTTCAGGTTAAGAATGTTACTTTATTGATGTTGAAAACTTTGTTACGTTAGCATATATTCGTTGGTCAGTATATAAAGCACTTATTTTATGTTATGTTTATCCAAAATGATACTCGAAATATGACTTGAATCGATAGATCAATAGATCAATAGATCATGGAAGGGAGGTAGGGAAGAGTGGGGAGGGCAGGGTGTGTGGTTTGATTTACTGATTTACTGATTTACTGCTTTACTGCTTTAAGATCAGTGAACTATTACACTTTACTATGATATTTTATTCAAAGAACTTATTTTTATGTTATGTTCGGATAAAACTTTGTTATGTTTTGTTTTGTCTAAGTTTGTTTCATATTGTTGTGTTGTTGTTGTCAGGCTAGATTATATGTACTTTCGACTTGATATGGTTCGTTCGTACGTCGTATTCTTGTTTATTTTCTTCTGATTGGTTGAAAGAAAGAATCTCATTACATTTGGGGACTGTTTATACACTCGAGTTTCATCAGTAGGATATTTTTCGCTGTGTTGATACGATGACGTCTCACCCCTCCTCTACGCTTGTTGGTGATATCTTTACGAGGACCTTCGTTACTCCCAACGATGTGTCATTTGTATTTAGTCGTGCAAATAATAGACCCTTATTCATTTCTGTTGAAAAATTCATCAAGATTATTGATATCACAGGAGCCTGGGTAAAGGCTAAGTGTGTGTCATATCTAGCGGTGGAGACAGTTTGAGAGGTTCTAATAGAATAGATGCTGTTTTCTCGTCGCGTGACAATGTAAAACCTTGATGCGCCTGGCAGCGAGCCGTCGATAGTGTCCCCCTTCCTGGCATACATGTATAGGTTTCACAGTTCGAACATCTGAAAATATTACAGCTTTGATTAAGATGAAAAACAAATTAACATTACATCTTGACGACGTCGACATATTTGAGGACTTAATACATATAGCTCATGGGGTAATCACGATATTTACCGAAATATGGGTTTTCCGTACAATGAGATATACAGGAGTATGTTAATAACTAGCAACTTTTATAAGTTTACTTCTCTCGGGGGTGAAAGAGGGTGCGTGCTGTTGAACCAAAATATGCAGAAAAATGATTTAGTGCTGCAGAATGCATTTATACATCCTTTCAAAGGGGGTTGAATCTCTGGAGAGATATATAGAACATGCTCAGTTTATGTTGAATCCTATGTCCCTTGCTTAGATGAATTAATATATTTAAAATAAACTTATATGTTTTTACGTATTTATATAACGCTCTTTTCAATAAAAATATGTTATAAAAATGAAAACTTGTTTTACTTCCCCTATGTTCGCTTTATTGGTTAAGTTGTTAATGATGGCTGTTTATTCGTATGGCTGTTGTGTGTTAAGTATGTTATGTTCATAGTTTAGCTTTAAAGAGGATAAAAACTTTACTATGTTTGCATTTATCCGTTAGGTATTATGATAGCTAGGTAAGGTTATGGTAAAATTTTGTTAAATATTACTATGTTAATGTAAAAAAGCATTGTTGCGTTAGCTTATATTCATTGGTCAGTATGATAATTAGATAAGGTTATGATAAATTTTTGTTAAATATTACCATGTTAATGTAAAATTAACATTGATATGTTAGAGATATGCGTGACAAAGTGTGAATAGGTTACGTTTTTGTATGCTATGTTAGTTACTTTACTGTTGTTAAGTATGGAACTTTGTTAATGTTAGCAGTTTATTCGTGCTTAAGGTATGTTAGGTTTGTCGTTGTACATTATATTCTTAGTTCAAGTGATGCTATGTTAGCGTTATTAATGTGAAAAACTTTGTTACGTTAGCATATATTCGTTGATCAGTGTATAAAGAACTTGTTTTTATGTTATGTTTATCCAAAATGATACTTGAAATGTGACTTGAAACAATAGATCAATAGATCATGGGAAGGTGGAAGGAGGGTAAGAGGGTAGAGAGGGTAAGGATGGTGGCTTGATTTACTGATTTACTGCTTTAGATGGTGTAAAAAACTCTGGGATTATGATAGGTAGGTAAGGTTATGAAATTTTTTTGTTAAATATTACTATGTCAATGTAAAATTAACGTTAATATGTTAGAGATATGCTTGAAAAAGTATGAATAGGTTACGTATTGTATGCAGTGTTAGTTACTTTACTGGTGTTAAGTGTGGAACTTTGTTAATGTTAACAGTTTATTCGTACGTAAGTTGTGTTAGGTTTGTCGTTGTACATTATTTTCTTAGTTCAGGTTATGATATGTTAGCTTTATTGATGTGAATACTTTGTTACGTTAGCAGATATTCGTTGATCTTGTATACCAAGAACTTGTTTTTATGTTATTTATCCAAAATGATACTCAAAATGTGACGAAACAATATTTCAATAGATCATAGGAAGTTGGGAGGAGGGGAGAAGGATAGGGGAGGGTGGTCTGATTTACTGATTTACTGCTCTAGATGGTGTAAAAAACGTTATTTTTAGTTATAAACATAAAATGAATAAAAAATTTGGTAAAAAATATATTTTTAAACAGATAAAACAAAATAAATTAAAGTTTTGTGTTGTGTTATACAAAATATGACTTAAATCAATAGATCAATAGATCAATAGATCAATAGATCAATAGATCATGGGTGTGGGTGGCGAGGGTGGGGTGGGGGTTTGATTTACTGATTTACTGATTTACTGTTTTAGGGTATGTAAAAGACAAATTTTTTAAGTTAAAAACATAAAAAGAATAAAAATTTTAGTAAAAAATATATTTTTAAACAAAATAAAATAAAAATAAATAAAAGTTTTGTTATGTTATAAAAAATATGACTTGAATCAATAGATCAATAGATCACGGATGGGTTGAGGAGGGGCAGTGTGGGTGGTTTGATTTACTGATTTACTGCTTTGGGGAATGTAAAAATGTGAATTTTTTACGCAATTTATAAACATAAAAAGAAAAGTTTTGTGTTATGTTAAACTAAATATGACTAGCATCAATAAATCAATAGATCAATATATATGGGTGCCGAGGGTGGGGTGGGGGTTTGATTTACTGATTTACTGATTTACTGTTTTAGGGTATGTAAAGACAAATTTTTTAGGTTATAAACATAAAAAGAATAAAAATTTTAGTAAAAAATATATTTTTAAACAAAATAAAATAAAAATAAATAAAAGTTTTGTTATGTTATAAAAAATATGACTTGAATCAATAGATCATAGATCAATGGGTTGAGGAGGGGCAGTGTGGGTGGTTTGATTTACTGATTTACTGCTTTGGGGAATGTAAAAATGTGAATTTTTTACGTTATAAACATAAAAAGAAAAGTTTTGTGTTATGTTATACTAAATATGACTAGCATCAATAAATCAATAGATCAATAGATCAATAGATCACAGATGGGCAGGAGGGTGCTGGGGAGGGTAGTTTGATTTACTGCTTTAGGGTATGTAAAACAAAAATTTTCTAAAAAATAAAACATGAACCAATAGATCAATAGATCACGGATGGACAGGAGGGTGCTGGGGAGTGTGGTTTGATTTACTAATTTGCTGATTTACTGCTTTAGGGTATGTAAAACATAAAAATTTTGGTAAAAAATATGACATGAATCAATAGATCACGGATGGACAGGAGGGTGGTTTGATTTACTGATTTACTGATTTACTGCTTTAGGGTGTGAAAAAATATATATTTTTTAAACAAATAAAAAATAAAAAAAAAAAAAATTTATTATATTTATACAAACTTGGATGTGAAGATCAATAAAAAACGGGTAAAATCAATAGATCATGGATGGGTGGTTTTATTTACTGATTTACTGCTTTAGGGTATGTAAAATTTTTTTGTAAGTTATAAACATAAAAAGAATAAAAATTTTAGTAAAAAATATTTTTAAACAAAATAAAATAAAAATAAATAAAAGTTTTTTGTTATACAAAATATGACTTGAATCAATAGATCGCTAATAAAATAAAATAGCAAACAATATATTTTAGTTAACGTTAATAAAAAGCGAGATTTTGAAAATAGAAAATGTCAGTCTGAGACTAAACGAATGTTTACTAACTCAGCACCACGCACCGGATGTGATGCTTGGTACCACCTCTAAACTCACTTCCCACACTCCTTCCCTGCACATCCTTCCTCCTTCCCTCCCCTTCCTCCTTAACATCCTCCATCTTGCGCTCCGTGCACGTTTCTTCTGGAAACCCCCCCCTCCTGGAGGACACAGACACACTTTACAACTTACAGCCTATGATACAGGCTCTACGACCTTGCCAAATATATATTTTACGAGACCAATGTACGGGACTAAACAAATGATATTTATTAATTCTTTCCACCCTGGCTTCATAGCCCAATTAATCAAGCTGTCAACTCCGAATCCTCTGACTCTAACTCCTTCTCGACTACTTCTTTCTCTGACTCCGACTTCGACTCTTTTCTCCACTTCTCTTATGCATACCGTTCGTTTCTACTGGGGCCCCCTTCCGAGGGGGTCCCCAGACACCCTATACGAGCTTATAACCATCATATTCGAGATCTACGGGCTCAATAACATATATAAAGACAAATATTGTATTATACAAATATTTACTCCAACTCGGCACCGCACCGAAGACAGCACCGGTGCCGTCTCCGAATCCGAATCGACTCCGACTCCGACTCCGGTGCCACGAATTCTTTCTCAAATTTCAGCCCCTTCTACAGTCATTTCTATTTTTAGGGTGACACCTCCAGGGAGTGCACATGGACGATACATGCCCCTCGTCACGACGAGGTTCGATCACCCATGGCGCACATCAAATTTTAGGACGATAAGATAACTCTAACCCGGGTAGATATATATATATATATATATATATATATATATATATATATATATATATATATAT
>JABUQX010024588.1:10000-12500 GCA_015478945.1 Trachelipus rathkii | reverse complement strand
CTACAACAAACATCAGTAGTGACTATTCCTTGGTTGAAGAAGCCAATGTAAAGATTAAGAATGCATTAAAGATTAATGAAATGAAAGGACTACAGATAGGGCAGACTATGCCTGTGAAGCAGCTTCCAAAAAATAAGTTGATGAGAGTACCACTGCTTTGCACGAAATAAGAAATGAGCAAAAGAAGATTGAGAAAAATAAAAGAACCGTGCTTGACTACTGTTGTGCAAATCAAGCGCAAAAACATAAGCCGAAGCAAAAATAATAAAAATTATTCTTGCAAATCATTGGAGAATTTGTGCGTCATATTTTTTTTTCATTTTTGTAGTCACAGACAGTTTCATATAAATAAGCTTCTCAAGTGACTAAATCCTTCTCATATTTTTCAGTTAATTAAACGTAGTTTTAAAGAAAATAAAGGGGAAAAAAAACCCATACCCCATCCAGGGTTCCAATTGATTTTGTTAGCTTAGCTACAAGTAGCTTTCTTCAATTAATGTAACAATATAAGAGAAAGTTAAAATTTTAAAGATTGCAAATATATGTATAAAGTTTTATTTATTTTATGTATGAACATAATTTTGATGAATAATATAAAAAAAACTCTTCCAAGCTTAATTTTTGGTAATATTATTTCATTTCTATTGTCATATTGCAAACAAAAACATAAGTTTGATATTTTGAACTTTCTAAACAAACACTCTCGCAGAACTTCTTATATAGATTTCGAAACCATAGCAAATTGAGTCCAGTACAGGGAAATAAACATGAAAGTTGGATATTTTAACCAAATACAGTAGGAAAAATGGTAGTTAGTATATACCAAAACATAAAAGAACAATTATTATAATCTTAGCATTAATTTTGTCCTACTTTTGACCTACTTCTTTTAAATTTTTTTCCTATTTTTTCGTACATTTCATAAAAGTGCTCCTATTTCCTATTACTTTACCCCTAAAAGAGTATACCTTGATATACCAATATATATAATATATTATATATATTATATATATATATATATATATATAATATAATATATATATATATACTATATATATATATATAATATTATATATATATATATATGATATATATATATTATATAATATATATATATATATATATATATTTCAGAGGCTTTGACTTAAATAACTTTCCAACATACATATATATATACCTCTTTCCCAAGATTTTTTCACAATTCTAATACATATAAATAAGATTTTTTGTTTCTATTGTATTCCTATATTGCTCTTCTCTCTCTCTCTCTCTCTCTCTCTCTCTCTCTCTCTCTCTTCTCTCTCTCTCTCTCCTCGTTCTTCTCCGTCTTCTCAATGATTTTTTTTTTCTTCTGCTTTATGTGACTTGTTGTGAGCACCCTGGGACTCATTCATTTCTTTTTTTTATTTTCATTTAATTTTATTTTTTGGCCTTTTGTATTCCTGGCTTTTGTAATCTCATATTTATTTATTTTTATTTCTCTCTCATTCTTCATCATTTCCCTCACTCTTATTTTTCTTTTTAAAGTTCCTGTTTGAAGGTTTTGATGGTTCCTGTTTCCCTCGATTTTGTTGTATCATAAACACAATTCTCTATTGAGGTTTATTTTATTTTTGGGTGATTTCCTTCTCTCTCTCTCTCTCTCTCTCTCTCTCTCTCTCTTCTCTCTCTCTCTCTCGCTCTCTCCTCTCCTCTCATATTATATATATATATATTATATATATATATATAATATTATATATATATATATATATATTATATATTATAATATATTATATTATATATATATATATATAGTAATAATTAGCTTAAGACGCTAGAAGGAATTATAAGTAATGGAGAAAAAAAAATTTAGGCTTCTGTAAAGTTGGTAAAACTGGGAAATGCATTTTATGATCCTAAATTTATGAAACAGAAAAAGACACAAGCTGCGTTTCCAGAAGCCCGAGTGCAGCCCGTGTGCAAAATCGACTCGGAAACGCTTCGAATTGAAAAAAATTACATTAACCAACTGGAGAACAGGAAATTTGAGTACCTGCCTACCTGGAAACAGCCGAGCGCACCCGTCGGATTAGCTGACAATTGTAAAAAATACTCTTTTACTTATATGTATCTATTTTATGAAATGATACGATATATTAGTATCATTAATATAAAAGTTAACTAAAATATTAAAAAATTTTGGCAAGCCATTTCCGACACATGTATTGTAAAAAGATTTGTTTGTAAACAAAGTATTCTTCCGCGCAGCCCGCCCGTTTATTAATTCCCGAAATCGAGGATTTAACAACGGGCTCCTGACTGTGACGTTTACGTGACGTAGAAGTGCGCAAACGGGCTCTGGAGGAAACGATGCATATGCGCCTTTGTGCCCACCCGGGCTGCAGTCGGGTTTCTGGAGACGCAGCTACAAACTTTCTTTGTAATTGTGAATTTTCAAATATAATTTAATTAATATAAAGAAAAAAGTAAAAAGAAATTGATATATATTTTTTTGGGC
>JABUQX010024587.1:27500-31982 GCA_015478945.1 Trachelipus rathkii | reverse complement strand
TGTGTTGATAGAGTAAAGAATTGAGTTTTTGAATGATGGAAGGCGACCAGCCCCAAATAGAAAAACGAGAAAGGTGAGAACTTTACTCCTACAAGACCTTGCTTCTGTCTTCAGCTATTCCCACATGTATAGGGTGGTCTACGAAACGAAATGAATAATGAAAGGTGCCGTATTTACATGAATGGATTGGTGATGAAGTAAATGATAGATTATAAATATGAAAAGTGGAAAGACAGTAGAAGTGATTTGAGAGAACAGAATATTGAGAAATACCGTTATTGCTAGATTTGAAGAATGAACATTGGCTATCTGAAAAAACTGCTATATTGTGTGCAGAAAGAGAATAAGATAGAAGAATCGATACCCAAAGAGAAAAGTTTAGAAGTTCCCCAGCCTTGTGTCAGTCTCTTTGCAAAGCAATGGAATATGCCCAGTGCTTCAGCAAATGTTTATCAAAATGTCGAGCAGCAAAGAATCAAAAGTCAGAGACAAGAAAAGATTAGTCAAGCATTATCTGAGACAAACTTAGGAGTATAATCAAAAGCGGAATAAGAGGCAAAAGTTTGAGCGAAAATTTTAAGTTTTAGCGGAAGGTAAGACAAACTGCTGAGCCGTCGAAAAAAAATCTTAAGAGGCAAAGAGGAAAAAGCAAATTTAGAATTAACATTTTTAGCAAAGTACCAGATAGAATGAGAAGAATAAAAACCAGGAAGACTATTGCATTTCTACATGGAAAGTTTTATTGTGATGCGGAGAACAGATTTTTATATTCTAAGATGATATAAAAGCAGCTTTAATTTATTGACTGAAGACGACGGCAGTTCGTGGAGACAGTGTCCCTACGACCAATTTCACGACAGTATATATATATATATATAGTAGATAAATATAATATAATATATATATATTATATTATATATATATATATATTATAATATATTATATATATTATTATATATATATATATATTTATTTCTATAATATATTATATTATAGGGTTTTAAAAAGATATAATTTGAAAAATGATATAATATTATTAACCTCAGTTAGACGTTATAGCCTTCGGTTACAGTACAACCCCCACAGATCGTATCCAAACTTTGGTGGCCTGTCAATTGACAGCATTCTTTACACACCTTTGGCCTTCAAACACAATTCCATAAGGACAGGAAAAATTCCTTGTAGGATCACTTTGGGTACAAATTAGAAACAAAGAGTTTGTCGCCGATTGCCCAGACCCTGCGGCCGTGATCATTCCGGCTTTCATGGGCATAGCGTAGTCACCATTCCATTCCATATCATCTATTAAACCTTTGCCACCTCTGCCAGTTACTTGAATCGTAATCGCCCCCGGATTCCTCTCCCCGGAACTGTAAATTTGTAACTTCTTGGAAGGAAATTTCTTGTTTTCAGGCGTATCTGTAGATTGACATTGATCTGCCCAACTTAGCAATCGACACGGCGGAAGTTGTGTGGAGGCCAACCTGATCTTAATTTATTCCGTAAGTCGGAAGGTGGGCGCCCAAAATGCTGATTCGTAAAACTCTTTCTGGATTTAGTATTTAAAATTGTGTTATCATTAGAGTGCGGCCGAGTAATTCCAATGAAAACGACAGGCGATTTTTTGGTTTGAATAGTATCAAGGGCATTATTGATTTATTTAAACTCATCTTCTGAATTATATATTTATATATATAATATCATATATATATAAACTATATATATTATATATTTATTATATACTTAATGATAATAATTATAATATTTTTTATCTATATGTACTATTATTAAATGTTTTTTTGTTTTAGTGATAATATTATAAATATTAAAAAAAAATAAATTGAAGTCTATATTGAGTAGTCAATCTACATTTCAAGATATGCCTTTACAAAATAACTATCTGTTGTTAACAGCTTTTTATATGAACTAGGGTTTATAGTTATATATTATATATATAATATTTCCAATTTTAATTAGCTTCGGTGGGTGGTATGTCGAAAAAATAGTTGTCCTGATTATAAATAAAACTATGAATTTCAAAAATAAGCAAAAAACAATAAAACTAAGCTTCAAAACTCGTTTTGAAAAGAGCATGACTGTGCGCCTCTTATCTACCTCCTCTGGTGATATTCGTAGGCGCTACATTGAATGCATACACTCTCGTGAATAATACAAATATCACGAAACTGTGATGGTTGAAGACACCTTACGGTTGACCAATGATTAAATATGTATAGACAGTGACTGTGAATTTTATCGTATGATAACCGCTTCAGATGGCACTCGCTCAGTCACTTCATTTCCAAGATCTAAGTTTCAGGTCCCTGCATGCACTTTTACAATGATCCTCCCCAATTCCGACAACAAATGTAGTCCAGAGGTTAGTTGAAGGATAAGCGCTCTGAGGCGCTCCCTGTAATTTTCCTATGGTAGCGGAACCTCTTACTTCCTAACACTAGGTGAATATGATAAGTCATAATCAGATCTCTGTAAATTTTTCTCCGTTCTCTTTGTATGTCTTGTGCTGATACCTCCGCTCTGCACTTCTAGGCTCATGAGGTATTAACAACAACAGAATTGAACTAATATACAGACACATCCAAAAATTACAAAACATAACCATCGTTCACATTACATTATTGTTTATGGTTGTTGTATGTAGCTAAATATATACTGTCCTTCACTTTTGCTGCTCTTCTTCTTCTTCCTTCTCATCTTCCTCCTCTTCGTCATCTTCTTTTGCATTTTGTAAGTAAAAGATTTCCGGTGGGGATTCACTGATGGTTACTGTTTTCTTCTCGGAATTCGCGTTTGCTTCGTTTTTAGTCTTTTCAATGTCTTTTGCCGGAGTAGGTTCTAAGTCTTCCCACTGCGTTGCTTTATCTTCCATTGGAGTTTGTTTCTTTGAGATTGGCTTTACCTTCTGTGCATTTGCCCTTTGTTTCAAAGTTGACAAATCAGGAATTTTATCTCTATTTAAAGGTGGTTTGGGTTCGGTGCTAACAGAATCTTTTCTCTTTAGTAAATCTTTCTGCTTAATTATATCATTGATCGTTATTTCTTCTTTTTTACCACCATCTTTCTTTTCTTCAGGTTTCGTCTTTGTTTCAGATTTCCCATTATTTTCCTCTTCTTTTTTGATTTCTTCTTTATCTGTTTGCCCCTCTTCCACTTTTGTTTCTGATTTTGATTCTTTATTAGTCGAGTCCTCGTTTGGCTTCGATATTTCTGATTTTAATTCTGGTTCAATTTTTGCTTCTGGTTTTTCTTTCGAGTTTTCTTCCACTTTCGATGGTAAAAATTCTTCAATAGTTTGTGTAGCCACGGTAACCTTTTCAGGCTCCTTAATTTCATTGGTTTGTACTTCTTTATCGACAGTCTTAGGTTTTTGATTGACTTTAGAGTTTTCCTTCCCACCTGTTTTTGATATTTCTTTCATGTGTTGAACTTCTTTCATCATATCAACAGAACTTAATGTCTTTGATTTTCGAAGAATTTTCTTGAGTTGTTTTTCCTTTGGCTTCTCCTCTTTTAATAATTTCTTTTCTTCCTGTTCTTTTAATTCTTTTTGTCTCTTCGCGTCTTCTTCTTGTGCCCTTTCCTTTTCAATCTGAATTTCGTCTTTGATTTCTTCATTTTTTATTTGTCTATTATAGTTCGCGTCTTGGATATTCCATTTTAATCCCAAAAATTTTGCTGCTTCAGATAGAGATATTGCTGCACTAATACTCTCTTCTTCTTTGATGCCTTTCATAAGCTCCCGTGCTTCTTCCATGTCTTTTCTTAAGACTCCTATATTACGAATGGCCCAACTGATACGTTTTGAAGAATTAAATATTATTTTATAATAATTTTGCTCTCTATCGTCAAGCGCTTCCATAAATTTCACTGCCACGTCTTGTGCATTCTGTTTCTATATCAATGGTTTCTACCGAATGTCACTCGCACGTTCTTGTGATTGCGCATTTGATTTATCTCAATTTCTGATCTTCGTAATATAACCCATTCCAATCTAGGTTTCTCCTTCACTTTCATAGATTTATGTTTCTTTTTGCATTTTGAGTGCGTTAGCGACGTTGTTCGTACGGACCAAATTTTCTGTTTCTTCCAAGGTTTCTGTTCTAACTTCAATCACATTCCAACGTTTTATTAATATTCTAAGATGCTCATCTGTTTGCCATTTCAATCAAGACAGTATATTTTTCTTTCTTGTAACTTGTTGTTTGTCTTGATAAAAGGTTCAGTTGGGCGCGAAAACGTATCAAAACCACAAGATGAGCACGATGAGAGTCGAGATAATAAATCGAAGAGTCGTCCACACAGAGTTGGCTGACGTAGAGCAGATACTTACCGTAGGACACCAGAAGAGAGGAAGAGAGAACGAGAGAGAGATAATATGAGAGAGATTATTGATACGAACAATGTCCTCTGCGCATCGTTTCTTTCTAAAATGTTAGACCTATCACTAAAATAAATGATGAG
>JABUQX010024587.1:0-17500 GCA_015478945.1 Trachelipus rathkii | reverse complement strand
AAGTGGCGTGACAGAATAGAAGAGCACCGAACTTGGATGGATCTGTTTGACAAAAGGCATTTAATAGAAAGAGGGAGTTCCATGAAACCGAGCGAATGGAGTTTAAGGAGGATCCCAGTTCTCCACGTTGTCGTAAGCTTTTTCATGTCAAGAAGACGCAAGAACCATCCCACCAGTTGAGAAGGCTTCCTAGATGTCATGTTCTAGTTTTTAAAAAGGGGTCCGCGGTCGAACGATTTTTGCGAAAGCCAAACTGAAAGTAAAGCTTGGCGACTCTCCAGAACAGGAAGAAAGTGGCCTAAAACCATTTTCTCCATTAATTTACAGGCATGGCAGGTCAGTGAAATTGGTCTTTGGTTATTCGCCAACTTCGGATCTTTCCCAGGTTTGGGGATAGGAATTACAATAGCTGTAGTCCAAATAGATGGAAAAGAGGATTCGATCCAGATTCTGTTATATAGATCCAGCAAAAATGCTGATGCTGAGGGATGTATATGACGGAGCATGATATACGAAATCATGTCTGGACCAAGAGCACCGTCTTTGCTACTCGCCAGTGCAGTTTGATACTCTGCAAGTGTAAAAAGACGGTTGTAGGTAAGATCTTCCCATTTAAATGTTGGGCACTCTGGCAGTGCTGTGTCAGTTCTCAGTTTTTGAAAGGCTTCAGTGTAGCGGAATGAACTCGAATTTGAAAGGATGCAAGCTTCCGCTGCCGAGATGACTACTTTCTGGAAGAAGCAAAAGGCTTCATCAACAGTCCGAAATCGGTTATTAAAAGGAGAAAGAGGGATAGCTGTGGCCTGATAAAAGGAGCCCACTCCGCTCATCGTTACGCCAGCTGGAGTTGGGTTTTGCATTGGGTTTGGAATAAGCTCATTTAATGCTATTGGGTAATGATACTGCCGAATAAATAATCAAAGCGAGACCAGGTAAAACGATCCATAAGGGAATGGGAGCAAAAGGAAATATCAATACAAGAAGAAGTGTGTGTATCTAAACGTTCATAGGTAGGGAGTCCTGTGTTAAGGCATCCCAGGGAAAAGGGGGTTAGAAGATCTATTAAGATCTTGGATTTGGATGAAGTGACAGAGTCACCCCATAATGGGTGGCGGAGGTTGAAGTCACCTAGTATAACAACCGGAGTAGGGAGCTGTTTAAAAAGATCAGCTAAGTCGACCTTAGTAAATTCACTACTCGGAGCTAAGTAGACTGAACATATAGTAATGTCGATGGATAAGTGAATTCTTGCCGCTACTGCATGAAGTTTGGTTTGAAGAGGGACTGGGGAATAAGGGATAGATTTGTGAATGAGTATTCCTGCCCCTCCCCTATCATTGTCACCTCTTTCTATAGAATTTAACGGCGATTTATATTCAGATGGTTGAAAGAAGTCACGATGACATAGTCGAAGTTCCTGCAAACATATACACTTTGGTGTACATATGTTTATTAGTTGAACAAGTTCTTCGAAATTTGTTAGGTTGTATGACCTCTTTTAGGGAAGAGTTTTCATGATGAGTTATGAAAATTATGGTGGTGGTCTATTAAAGACAATTGTCTCTATGTGACTGGGGGTAATGTTAGAGGTGGATACAGATTGAGAGGGAAGGTTGAGGCGTGGGTCTCGGCGAGGAGGGGGAACAAAACCTGGGGGGCCAGGGTAGTCATACACCAGAGATTTGTTAGGTTGTATGACCTCTTTTGGGGAAAGAGCTTCACCATGAATACGAGATAAGTTGAGTTCAACCAAGTCCAACTTATTATGTGGGTTCGATTGGTCAATAGAAGAGCAACCAAAAATGCTCGTGTTTATTAATGGGAGTGGAATCAGCATCTGCCAAGTAAGCAGATTCAGAAATGTGTAAGGGATGTGGAGTTGCTTCCATGGAACTGGGGAAGGAAGATGTTACCGGAAAGGTGTCATCTTTTTGAGAAGGAGTTGGGGTCGCGATAAAGGGTTCCAATATGGGATTCGTTGGATTGACAAGTTCCGATACTGGAGACTTTGCTAGTAATTCGTCGTGGGAGTGATTTTGGGAGATTGGACGATTTAAGTTAGAAATGGGGACCTCTGGGTCTCCCTTCATGCCTCCAATAGAACCAGAGCGCTTAGAGCGCTTGCGGCGTTTGTGTTGGACAGTCTTCCATTCGCCTTTCTCGGAAGCGCAGGAAGTATTAGAAAGAGAGTGGTTCATCACATCAAGCTCCATTTGGGAGCTGTTTTCCATTTCATCTGTTAAGATATAGAATCCCTTGGGGAGCGCTGAGATGGGAAATTCAGAAGAAGAATTATAGGAAGACTCGGAAGAGCTAGAGTTATCCTGCAACCTATTAGAGGGTTCATTGGTAGGTTGTCCGATAGCTGCGATTGCTTGGGTACAATCTATTAAAGTAGTTGATTTTGTCCCTTGAGTGGACTTATGGCGAGGTCTCTTCTGAGTTACATTTGTTACGTCTGGGGTTAGTGTGTTTTTGTTTAAAAATTCGGATGCTCTGTATTTTAACGAATAATCTTTAGCTTGGCGATTATTCTTTTCTTTGCCTTTGGGGACATCTTTTACAGGAATTTGAGTAACGGTGGGAGGTGAATCAAGAGACAAAGAGACAGTCCTCTTACATAAGTTTGGAGAACTCATTGGGTAGGCATGGGACAGTGTGTCTTGAAAAGAAGTGTTTTCCAAGATTTGTGTTGGATGAACCAGCTCAGTTTCATTGCTGGTTTGTTGAAGGTTAGTACTCGGGATAGGGTTGTTAATGGTTTTTTGGACAAGAGATTGAGTCAAGGGCTGCTTTTGTTCAATTTGAGAAGTCGGTGGCGTGGACAATACAGGCAGATAGGATACAGTAGCTGCCTGAGTTTCACTGGGATTTTGGGGAGGAGTTCTGCTGGGATGAGTTTGTGTGGGTGGATTAGCACGCTGAGGAGTGGGGGCAGCAGTGATTGTGGCGTAAGATCGCTTTGGTCTTGTAGGATATTTTTCATCAAGCTGGCGTATGGCATCTCTCCTGCTCAATTTATGTATGGTGCATAATTCCAAAACTTCCTGTTCAAACAGGTAAGATGGGCATTTGAAAGAAGAAGCACTGTGGGGCCTCCACAGTTTCTACAGTTAGGGGTATTTTCACAGGGAGTGTGAAATAATTCTCCGCAGACTGGGCATATTTCATCCGGTCCCCTACAGTATTTTGACAGTTGACATTTGAAACCGTTGACATTTGAAGCAACGTCTGGGTCGAGGGACAAACGTGCGAACACTGTATCTTGTAAACCCTATTTTAACCTTTGTAGGTGGATGAGGGGTATTAAAGGTCAGCAGTAAACGAGGATTTGGTTTGTCAGGAGTTTCCCGACGAGGGGAAAATCTATAAACGTTTGTAACGGAAAATCTTTTCTGTTGGAGATTTCCCATGATGACAGCTGTATCTTCGTCTTTCTGTTCATAACAGTAAATGGTGCCTTTAGATGTGTTTCTTATTTCATCGGGAGTAGAAATAAGAGGAATATCTGCAAGAGACGTTAGGGATGACAGAATAGAACTTTGATATCGGGTAGTAGCTTGTACGAGAATGGACCCATTTCTCATTAATGTGACTGGAGGATCTTCAACGCCTAAAGCTTTTTCAAGTGCATTACTGAGAAGAATGGTTCTGTGCTCAGTAAGAGCTTTGGAGGTAGTGGATCGCAGTATGTGATACATCGGGAATGATGTATCTGCTGACATTCCTGGAGGAGGTGCAGCATATGGAGTGAACGAATGAGAACGACTGTGACGAGGGGCACCTTTGCGGGATTGCCCCGAACGTTTGGGCACCTGGGATGCAGAGGGCGTGCCAGGCGACTGATCGCCGGAGACAGGCAGAGGCCTTCCAGGTGAAGTGGGGGAGACACGGCATCAATGTTCGAAGTGCAATTCAAAAGAGTAAGTCCATTTATCGGTCCAGGTTCGGGAATCTTTAAATCCATCAGTTTCCGAGGCATCGTAAGGTTATCCATGTGTATATTATATTAAAGGGGTCCCCATCATGGGTGTCGAGGAGGACCACGCTAAGCGGCGGGGAGTCTCTTATTATAGATGTTCCAGAGGGGTCAGGGAAAAAGACCCAAACCTGGTGCTGGGTCGTGTGCACCGAATCACAAACAGGTGATGCGGCTCACACCCCTTCAGCACAGATGACGCCAGATGCCCCTTCCGTAAGGAAGGGTGTCATTGGCGTTCATCTACCTCTCAAAAAAAAAAAAAAAACGCCTCTTCGCTCTAGGACGCTGAAGGGCGGGTGGTATATCCGTATATCCCGCCCAACAGCATCCCAGAGAGCCCCCCAACCACTACAAGGTGAGCGATCGATTGGGGGATATATATATATATATATATATATATATATATATATATATTTTACATATGCTTAGGTATATATATATATATATATATATATATATATATATATATATATATATATATATATATATATATATATATATATATATATATATATATATATATATATATATATATACAACGAAATACCTTTCTCAATTTCGTATTAACAAAATAATAATAATAATAATAATAATAATAATAATAATAATAATAATAATAATAATAATAATAATAATAATAATAATAATAATAATAATAATAATAATAATAATAATAATAATAATAATAATAATAATAATAATAATAATAATAATAATAATAATAATAATAATAATAATAATAATAATAATAATAATAATAATAATAATAATAATAATAATAATAATATATACGCGGTAAGAGTACAGCAATCACCTACGTTTTTTCAAAATCACCAGACCATCATTGAAAAAAGAATACGAGTGCTTAGTATGTTTGAATTATCATTTATAACAAAAATAAAAAATATATATATATATATATATATATATATATATATATATATATATATATATATATATATATATATATATATATATATATATATATATATATATATATATATATATATATATATATATATATATATATATATATATATATATATATATATATACTGTCATCCAAAATTATTGGCGATTTTTGATTTCAACAAATTTTCAAAGAACTTTCAAAGTTTTTCAATGTAAAAATTAAAATTTTTCAATGGGATGTATATAATTATAAATAATAATGAATGATTAATTAAATGTGGATAATAAAAATCATTCAAACAGTCTTATAATTTATTTTAATTAATATTTTGTGTGGCCTCCCTTATTCTCGCGAACCTTCTCCAAACGCTCTGGCATCGAGTCAACCAGCTTCTTGCAGGTTTCTGGCGTTATTCTGTTCCATTCTTCTTGTATTATTTCAAACAGATGTTCTTTATTTTTAGGCTTCTCATTTCTAGCTCTAATCCGTCTCTCAATTTCATCCCAAAGGTGCTCTATAGGGTTTAAATCAGGACTCTGAGAAGGCCAGGGTAGCATGACAAACCCTTCCCTTTGCAGTTTTTGGTATAGGCTTTTCATGGTTTTTGCGTTGTGTTTAGGATCATTATCTTGCTGATAAATAAAATTAGAAAAGTTCCCATGTAGTTTTTTTGCAGCAGGAAGAGCTATTTTTGTAAAAATATATTTAAATACAGTCTTATCCATTACTCCATTTTCATTCCCTTTTATCAGATGAAGTTTCCCAACCCCTTTTGAGCTGAAACCTCCCCAAATATTAATACTACCACCACCTTTTTTTACAGTTGGAGTTAAACATTCAAATTTATATTCTTCCCCAGGTCTTCTATTTACTATTTTCCGTCTTTTGTCACTTCCAAACAGCTCAAATCTACTCTCATCTGTCCAAAAAACTTTTGCCCAGTCATCGTCCTTCCATTGTTTATGTGTATCAGCAAACTGAAGGCGAGCTTCTATGTTCTTTTCTGATAAAAGGGGCTTTCTTTTACTAATTCTAGCATGAATATCATTCTCACCAAGTCTTCTCCTAACTGTTTGACGACTTACCTTCGGTTCTCCCGTCTTTACAAGCTCTTTACTAAGATCATCTGCAGCCATGAATCTGTTTTCAATAGCAAGTAATTTCAAGTGTCTAACACCACGCTCTGAAAGAAGTCGTTTTCTGCCAGTGCGAGGCTTTTTATAAGTTAGGCCTTCTTCTAGAATTCTCTTTTTATGAAATCGGACTGTAGTTTCACCGATATTAAGTTGTTTGGCGATATATACATTAGAATACTTGCCATACTTAACTAAAGCTGTCAACTGCCCAAGTTCATACTCTGAAAGCTCTCTTGATTTTGGCATGGTTAAAAAAAGAAACTTTTAAAAATATTTACTACAAAAAATGCTTAACACAACCTCTTGCACCTTCTCTTTTCGAAACACTGAGGAAGAATTTCAATTTTAGCCGTTAACTTGTTTTTAATAGAGTTTTATTTTCGCATGTAATGAAAAATATAATTATAAATAAATCTATGGATGAAAATTACCCTTTATCTTTAAAAACATAAAAATTCATATTTATTTATAATATTTTTTACGAAAATTTTAAGTTATGTATATAGCTAAAAGATTGAAGAAGTTAAAAAAGGCACCATTATTGAACTCCACAAAAATTAAAAGCTGTCAATTAGTCTAAACTACTTGACTCTTACAAAAATGATCTTTGACCATTTGAGCAAGGAAATTGTGAAGCACATCAAAATATTAATTTAAATAAATTATAGGACTGTTTCAATGCTTTTTATTACCAATTTTAAATTAATATTTCATTACTATTTATAATTACTCCAATTCCATTGAAAAAATTTAATTTTTACATTAAAAAAATTGTAAAGTAGTTTGAAAGCTTGTTGAAATCAAAAATCGCCAATAATTTTGGACGGCAGTGTATATATATATATATATATATATATATATATATATATATATATAGTTAAAAAAAATATATAAATATATATATATATATATATATATATATATATATATATATATATATATATATATATATATATATATATATATATATATATATATATATATATATATATATATATATATATATATATAGGTAAGAGTGTCTAAAGCTGACATCATGTAACTCGAGAACGGCAGCCCCTACAGTAAAACAAATTACATATTCGGAATCAGCGGAAAATTCTAAGGAGGGTTTTAATTTTTTTTTTTTTTTTTTTTTTTTTTTTTTTTGCGTTTACCGGAAAATTTTGAAATTTCTTTTTTTTATATTCCAATGGGGGGGCCCGAGCCCAGGCAGGGGGGGACGAAGTCCCCCCCGTCGTCCACCGGGAGGCTGAGAGACCCCCGACTCATGCCATCTTTGCGGTTTACCCAATGGTATTCCTTTATTAAAAAAAAAAAAAATTATTACCTACAATTTGCTATTACTTTAATTACAAGAAAAAAATTTTTTTACCTCTTAACATACGTTTCCAAATTTAAATTCTTCTTCTAAATTAATTTTTAATCTCTTCTAAAAAGTCTATAAATCGATTTTCTTTGGAATATTTTTTTTACAAATATTTTGAAATATAAAAAATCAAATAATAATGAAATAACAATCTAAATATATAAAAATACTATAGTATTGAAGATATGTTGCTTCACATTTATTCGTTTTTCAGTCGTAGGCTGAGCATTGCCTGGCTACTTAATTTAAATGATAAAAATATCGTCAATTGCTTAGAGAAAATTATGGCTCGTTGTTATATTTCCGAAGAATAAAAAAAATAAAAAAATAAAATAAAAATAAGAAATTAAAAACCCCTCCTTAGAATTTTCCGCTGATTCCAAATCTGCAATTTGTTTTACTGTAGGTGCTACCGTTCAAAAGTTACATGATGTCAGCTTTAGACACTCTGACCATATATATATATATATATATATATATATATATATATATATATATATATTATTATTTATTATTATTATTATATTTGATATATTTATATATATATATATATATATATATATATATATATATATATATATATAGGCAAATTTGTACAAGCTGTACTGTTGCTAAAGACGTAAGTTTGACGAGTTTTTAATTTTGCGAAGTTCCCGTGAAATCGTAAGAAATAATTTGCAATTTTGAGTTCGATTTTTTTGGAAAAAAAGGCATTTGTATTAGGCATTATTTTGCTTACTAATTTTAAATATTTAGTACAATAATAATAATAATAATAATAATAATAATAATAATAATAATAATAATAATAATAATAATAATAATAATAATAATAATAATAATAATAATAATAATAATAATAATAATTATAATAATAGGCCAAATCCTAGATACGCAGGCAATAATATTTTTCGTAATTTTTTATAAACTTTTGACACCTATTTTACTTAAGCTAGGCTATGAATAGCGTGAGGCTTTTGTTTATAATTAGGTCTTTTTACGTGTTATTTTGCAGTTATTAAAATGTCTTTGCAGTGTGTGCATGGGTGGATGGCACGTCATTACAGAACGGCAGATCCTGTTAGCGTAAAACAAATTATATATTTAATCAGTCGAAAATGGGCGATTTGACTTTTTTTTTTTTTTTTTTGAAGTGTACCTTTTTTAATCCAATTTAGTCAGTAGGAGTAGAGTCATCTTCAATTTTAAATTGTAACTCAACGCATGATGAGAATAACTTTGTTCACTTTGGTGCCTGCAATATTCATCCTCTCCGGGGTATGAAATGTCCCTTCTCTTTAGGTCTTCTGGCCCAAGCCCTGGAGCCCCTTGCAGTGCAAACCTAAAATTTTTTCAAAAAAACAATTATTTCACCAAATTTTAAGGGGCTCGAGCCGACGTGGGACAGAGGGGGACGTTTCCTACCCCGGAGGGGGATGGTCGGAGGAACCCCGCGACACCCAAAGACCAAAGAGCGTGGGGGTTCCGGAGACCATCCCCGAAGGGGGGTCCCCCCCGTCGTCCACCGGGAGGCCGAGAGACCCCGACTCCTGCCATCTTTGCGGTTTACCCTAGGGTATTCCTTTAGTTAAAAAATTTTTACTTCAAAAAAAAAAAAAAAAAAAAAATTAAACCCCACCCTTAAAATTTTGGTTGATTCCAAATTTATAATTTTGTTTTACTGTAGGACCTGCCGTTCTCTAGCTACATACTGTGAGCATTAAAAAAATCTGACCATTTATATATATATATATATATATATATATATATATATATATATTATTATATATATATATATATATATATATATATATATATATATATAGTTATATATATATATATATATAATATATATATATATATATATATATATATATATATATATATATATATATATATATATATATATATATATATATATATATATTCAATACCTCCAAAATCAAAAAAATCACTAATAATGAAATAACAATCTAAATATATAAAAAAGGCTCTAGTAATGAAGATGTGTTGCTTCACATTTATTCGTTCAGTCACTATGATCTGGATAGTCGTAGGCTGAGCATTGCCCCTATCTACTTAATTTATATGATAAAAATATCGTCGATTGCATATAAATATATATAGCGAGAGAGAGAGAGCGAGAGACGCGAAATTAAAAACCAACCAAACTTTTAACTCGTTACTAACAGTACAGTTTCTACAAATTTGCCATATATATATATATATATATATATATATATATATATATATATATATATATATATATATATATATATATATATATATATATATATATATATATATATATATATATATATATATATATTTATATATTATATATATTTATTGTTCTGATACCGCAGGACAAAGACGTGTTATAAAAGGGAGTCTTAGCAAAATCTATTGTGGAACTACTATATGAATCATAATTTATACACATCATGTATATCGTGTTACAAAGATTATTGTTCGATACTTTAATTTTGATTACACAGAATCAGAGTTTCTATCACTTTCTTATTATTTACCTAATTTTTGTTGTTATTGCTTTTCTTTATTTTTCCGAGTTTCGTACGGTCTTTTAATGTTTGAAGCTGAAGACGTTCGCTAAGTGGGGGTTGACTGTCTCCCCTATTTGAGGGTTTAAAGAATTTAACAGTTGACTCAAGAGGATCTTGTCCGCTTCAGAAAAATGTCTGTTTTCAAGCATTTGTATGTGTCTTCCTTGCCTTGAAATTTCATTTGGAAACTGCGTTTGATTTTCGCGGGAAGCTTTTAAAAACGCAATCTGCTAGTCTTACTAATGTAGGTGAATCGATGTATGCAGCTATTAGGTGTAAATTTTGGTAAACAGAGATCGGTACCTTAGAAAGGAAGTATTCTTTTACAACGCTGGGATGGCTTTTTAGCAGACTTTTGGCGTTTTAAAGCCGAATGCTTTTTGAAGGCGTTTTACATATTCACTAGGCGATTCGTTGGCTTTCATTCTTTCTCTCTTGGTGACGTCATTAATGCTTTGTTCGTAGGGAAGCAAATAGGTCATTTTTATTATATTTAACAGGGTTTTATAGGCATTCTTTTTAATTGGATATTCGATGAAGAGCAAGAGATGAGTCGGAAGCATTGGTGCGATTAATTTTATTTTGTCCTTTTCACTTTTAATTTCATAAAGTCTAAAAATGATATTTATTGATTTAATCCAGTTGATAATGTCGGCTTCATCAAAGCTTGGTAATTTAATTGGAAACTAATTTTTAATTCATTTCGGCAAGCTTGAGTTTGAGTGGTTGATTTGAGAGGTGTGGCTTTCATTCGGCGGGAAGCTTGGCTGCTTCGGCCGTTGGGGGATTAAGTCTGTTGGGGAGAGGCCATTTTTTCCATTCCCCCTTTTCTTGTTATAGCGATCTTGGGGCGACTTGCTTGCCCTTTCTTAGTGAAAGGCTTCGTTGATGCCATTTTTTTTTCACTCGAAAAGCTGTTGATTCAAATTTGGCGAACTTTTTTTGCCTAAATAAGAACTGTTTGGGATTTTAAAACGTTCGAAGCAACAACGGATTTTCTGTTGCTACTCGATTTTGTAATACCGACTTGCACTTATTGGTTATAAAATTATATTGGTTTATTTCTTCACGTTATTACTATTATTTGCACTGTTTATTTATGGTCACATATCATAATTAGAAGGATCACTGCACTTTCTTGATGTTAGTAATCAAAGAATTTTTTTTCAATTAGTTTTGATTTCACCGGCAATTTTTTTGATTGCATTTGACTCTAAATTAGAAAGGGGGGTTTTCACTAGTTACTACGGGATCACCAAAAATATGTAGGCTAAACTCGATTTAGCCATCCAAGAATTTATCAAAAACTCATCAATCAATTTACTCTGTGTTTGAAAAGAGAGCATCTTTTCTTTATTCTTTATTAAACAAGTCACAATGAGAATGGAATCTTCATAATTAGATAATTCAAAACAGTTTCACTTGAAAATGAGAATAATAATAAATGATTGCTAATTAGGATTTTATAATTTATGCATGATTGTGATAATCAGATTTGAGAGAGAGAGAGAGTGGACGCAACCACATCTTCTCCTTGTGCGATGTCGAAGCATAATCCCGATGCTAACTTTGGCATTTTGTCTCATTCGAGCTCTCTATGCCTAATCCTTCTCTTTGTCACGCCTTCACCAAAGGGGTAAGAGGCGTCTCTTAAAACAGTTATATACAATAGCTCGCTTGAAATAATGTTAAAGAATGGAACATAGATACACAGGGGTGTACAGGATTTTAGGCACACATGCATGTGCTCACAAGCTTTGTATTTAATTACTTATTATCATTAATTTCATTCATATATTATTATTATTATATTATATATATATATATATATATATATTATATATTGTTATATATATATATTATATATATATTATTATTATTATTATTATATATATATATATATATATATATATATTATATTATATTATATATATTATTTATATATATATTATAGTTATTATTATTATATATATACATATATATATATTATTATTGTTGCTATTATTATGTTATATATATATATATATATATATATATATTATTATATATATTATTATATATATATATTATATATATTACATATTACACATATATACATATTTTAAACACATATGTATATTACATAGATTATAAACAACATATTTATATTACTTATTATTATTATTATATATATTATTATTATATATACATATTATTATTATTATATTATTATATATATATTATTATTATTATTGTTATTACAAACATATATATGTACATATATATTATATTATTATATATTATTATTATATATATATTATATATATTATATATTATTATTGGTTATTATTATTATTACATATTATTATTATATATATATATACATATTATTATTATTATTATTTCATATATACATATTACATATATACATATATATATATTATTATTACATATATATATATATATATACATACATATATATATTATTATTGGTTATTTCTATATATATATACATATTATTATATTATATATTATATATTATTATATATATATACATATTATTATTATTATTATTACATATATTATTATTATTATTATTATATATATATATTATTATATATTATTTACATATATATATTTAAATATATATATATATATATTATTATTATTAAGATAGTTATATATATATATATATATACATATATATATATATATATATATATATATATATATATATATATATTATATATTATTATTATTATTATTATTATTATTATTATAGTTTATTATTTATATATATTATTTATATAAATATATTATATATATATATATTATATATTATTATTATTATTATTATATTATTATATATATATATAGCATATATATATATATATATATATATATATTATTATTATTATTATTATATATATTATATATTATATTATTATATATTATTATATTATTATTACATATATACATGTTATACATATTACAAGTTATTACTATTGGTTGTTGTTGAAGATTATTACACATATATATTATTATTATTATTATATTATTATTATTATTATTATTATTATTATATTATTATTATTATTATTATTATTATTATTATTATATAGTATATATATATATTAATATTATATATATTATTATATTATTATATATATATATATTATTATTATATTATTATATATATATATTATTATATATATTATTATATTATATATTATTATATATATTATTATTATATATACATATACATATTATTATTATTATATTATGATATATATATATATAGATATATATATATTATACATATTATATTATTATATTATTATTATATATATTATTATTTATACATATATATATATGCTCTTATTTATATGTATATGTATATACAATTTATTATATACATACATTATATTATTATTGTTATTACATATTATTATTATTGTTGTTGGTTATTGTTGGTTATTGTTATTATATATATTATTATTATATATATATATATATATATTATATTATTATATATTATTATTATATTATTATTATGTTAATATATATATATATATTATTATATATATATATTATTATATATATTATTATATATATATATATATATATATATTATATATATATATTATTATTATATATATATTATTATATATATATATATATATATTATATATATTATTATATATATATATATTATTTATATCACATATATATATATATATATATACATACATATATATATTACATATATATATACATATATATATATATATTATATATATTTAGTTATAAGTAGAATAGTTATATTATATTATTATATTATAGTTATAAATATATATATATATATATATAGCAGCAGAAAGTATATATATATATATATATATATATATATATGTATATATATATATATATATATATATATATATATATATATATATATTTATTTTATAGAGATAAACACTCACGGGCAGAGTCCTAATCAATGACGAGGTGTGTGCTCACTTAACGTCCGAGCAGGACGAAGCCAAGCCCAACGGAGAGAATAGTCATTACTGCTTCTCCCACCCGACCAGTTGAGAACCTGGGACCCTCGCTTTGTTGGGCGAGTGTGCTTTAACACTGAGCTATCGGGCGCTTTTTTATATAAATAAATATATTAAAAAAATATATATATTACATTAAAATAAAACACACATTACATATATTATATTATTATTATTATTATTGTTATTGTTATATATATATATATTATATTATTGGTTATTATTATTATTATTGTTGGTTATTATATTACATTATTATTACATATTACATATTATACATACATTACATACATTACACGTCTGTGTAAGATTTATTATATTATTATTATATTATACATTATTATTATATATTACATATATATATATACATATTATATTATATATTATTACATATATATATTAGCAAACATATATATATATATATATATTATTATTATTATATATATATACATATTATATATTATTATTATTATTATTATTATTATATATATATATATTATATACATATTATTATATTATTATTATTGGTATATATATATATATATATATATATATATATATAATATATATATATATATATATATATATATATATATATATATATATATATATACTATATATATATATATCTTATATATATATATATATATATATATATATATATATATATATATATATATATATATATATATATATATATATATATATATATATAAGTACTATACAAAACGGGGCTACGGGAACACCCCCTCGTTTCTCTCGAAGAGGGTACGAGAATACCCCAGAAAAACTGAAGGATTACCTGAGCAACTCCCTTTCAGGAAAACCTGGAGCGAGCGAGTTCTGGGTGGATAGAATAAATATGGTCTTGACGAATATATATAAGTAGTATGTAAAACGGGGCTACCAGCACACTTGCTCCCTTCGGTCGCAAATATGCTGGTAGACGCTTCGCTCCCCGTTTTACATACTACTTGTAAAGGTTTGTTTACGCGAATGGAATTGAAAATTAATTTATAATAAAAATTCCTTAATAAACAAAAATGGAAATATTGTGTTCATTACACAAACACGAAACTAACGAAAATTGTAAATCGTGTAATTTTTTAAAAAATTATATTGAAATAAATAAAAATAATTCTAAATATTATTATAAACATTATCATTCGCATTATACACAAAACAATAATAACCCTCGCGCGTACGATCGCGTTTTGGTTACGCGCACGTACGGTGTGGGCAAAATCTGCCCACACTATATTTTACGGTGAATTTCTTAAATTTGACAACTAATTTCATATAGATAATTTGTAATGGACCTTTTGCAGTTGATCTAGACAGTTTTTGTTACTTAATGTTTATTATTATTATTTTTAATTATTATTTGAAAATGGGTGTTTTTTTCTTGTTATTTCCATTGGCAACTATAAGATTGGCTGTAAAAAAAAAACTATACAGCGAAATCTCTTCAAATTTGATAGATATATTCCTAAATTAGTACTAAAAACAATACTGTACCGCAATATAGCCCAAAGGACTCAAAAAATTTATATGTAAGGGGGGGGGGATTTTTTTAACAATTTTATTTTTTTTTTAAAAAAAGGGGACAAATAAATTTTTATTGCATAATGTACTGAATTAGGTTAAAAATACTAATATTTGTGTAATAAAGTACTCAACAATTTGAAATAAAGAAAATTGTTAAAGAGTGGTCAAAATTTACCCATGTGTAACGCGCACGTACGGTGTGGGCAAATTTTGCCCAAACAATATTTTTTATGGCGATTTTCTTAATTTGGTTAATTTTGATAAACTAATTTCATATAGAAAATATGTATTGGACCTTTTGCAGTTGATCTGGCATGTTTTAGCTACTTATGTTTATTATTATTATTATTTAAAAAATTTATAAAGGTCGCGCGCACGTACGGTGTGGGCAAATTTCCTTTTTGAGGAATACCTGGAAGGAAAAAAAATTGAAAGTATTATTATGAAGCTTCTCATTCGCAATATACGCAAAATAATAATAATAAACCATTAAAATATTCACCAAGAATATATTTAGAGAAAGTTATTGAAAAATATTACAAAAACAATGAAGATATAAAGAAGAATTATGATAAATTATTAAATCTCAACGATAATTTAGAAGAGACATTTCAACAGGAGATAAAGAATTTCAAAAGAAAAAATTCATTTAATGTTCATTTTAAAATTTATAAATTACTACAGTTATGTGGTGTCAAATGTAATATATCTGATTTTCAGAAAGTTTCTAATAAAAGAGAAATTACATTAAATGAATACAATGAAATGTGGAAGAAAATATGTGAGATTAACAAATGGGATTTAATCAAGTAAAAAGGATATGAGAATTATATTTAAAATTTTTAAATATAATTTTTCCTCTTTTATTTTTGATTCAGTAAATATTTTACTAACGATATAGAGTAATATAAAATTTTTTTATAAAAAAAAGTTTATGAAAAATTAATTTGATGATAATCTCCACCAATATATTGCATTTTAATATCGCTTTCATTAAAAAATTTAATTTGCTCATCATTCAATAGATTCACATATCTTCTCCCACAAGTAGAATTGCAAACATTGCGAGACCATATTTTGTATTTATTTTTCTAAGTTCAATAATGTTATAAATCACATCTTTATTTAAATCAGATAGTTTTGTAGTGTGCACGTAACCAGTTGAATAGTTCAAAATTTTTATTAGCTCTGATTTGTTTTCCATCTATTTATTATAGAGAAAAAAAGTTTTCTGTTTTTTATTTTATAGTTTATATTTATTTTTTTAAAAAGTATCGGGCCCCGTAACGAGGCCTCATGCATATCTTTTATTATTTTTTAAAATATTTTTTTTATTAATTTTTTTTAAATCTGTTGTTGACCACGGCCTTAAGGCATGGCGTTTTTTTTTTTTTTTTTTTTTTTTAAACGTAAATTTGAAAATTTATCAATACATCTAAAATACAATATCGTAAGTTATGCGAGTAAAAAAATCTAAATATTTTATAGAAAATATACATCTAAAAGAAAAGTGGCTACTAAAATATTAAAATATTAATTGGAAATTAAAACTACAATATTTTTTATTTATAATTTTTTTTAAAAAAGTATGGGGGCCTCGTTACGGGGCCCCCATACATATCTTTTATTATTTTATTTTATAGTTTATATTCATTCTTTAATATCCCTCAACATCATATCCATCAGAATTTTAATAGTCATCTCCTCATCTCCATTTTTCTTTAGCAAATTTTCTCTTTCCCTTTTCCATCTTTCTTTCTCCATCTCTCCCATAGGCACCCTTCTATATTTTTCTATCTTTTCAAATATATTATCCATCGTAATTTTTTCAATATCATCAGGTGGAGAATATATTTGATACTTATTTTTTCCATCAAATATATATATATATATATATATATATATATATATATATATATATATATATATATATATATATTGAAGTTAT